>RJWK010025693.1:0-27472 GCA_004363435.1 Platanista minor | reverse complement strand
CTGGCTTGAAGAGTTTCTGCTGAAAGATCAGATGTTAACCTTATGGGGATTCCCTTGTGTGTTATTTGTTGTTTTTCCCTTGCTGCTTTTAATATGTTTTCTTTGTATTTAATTTTTGATAGTTTGATTAGTATGTGCCTTGGCATGTTTCTCCTTGGATTTATCCTGTATGGGGCTCTCTGTGCTTCCTGGACTTGATGAACTATTTCCTTTCCCATATTAGGGAAGTTTTCAACTATAACCTCTTCAAATATTTTCTCAGTCCCTTTCTTTTTCTCTTCTTCTTCTGGAACCCCTATAATTCGAATGTTGTTGCATTTAATGTTGTCCCAGAGGTCTCTGAGACTGTCCTCAGTTCTTTTCATTCTTTTTTCCTTATTCTGCTCTGCAGTAGTTCTTTCCACTATTTTATCTTCCAGGTCACTTATCCGTTCTTCTGCCTCAGTTATTCTGCTATTGATCCCATCTAGAGTATTTTTAATTTCATTTATTGTGTTGTTCATTGTTGCTTGTTTCATCTTTCGTTCTTCTAGGTCCTTGTTAATTCTGTTTCCAAGGTTTTGGATCATCTTTACTATCATTTTTCTGAATTCTTTTTCAGATAGACTGCCTATTTCCTCTTCATTTGTTAGGTCTGGTGGGTTTTTATCTTGTTCCTTCATCTGCTGTGTGTTTTTCTGTCTTCTCATTTTGCTTACCTTACTGTGTTTGGGGTCTCCTTTTTGCAGGCTGCAGGTTCATAGTTCCCGTTGTTTTTGGTGTCTGTCCCCAGTGGCTAAAGTTTGTTCAGTGGGTTGTGTCGGCTTCCTGGTGGAGGGGACTAGTGCCTGTGTTGTGATGGATGAGGCTGGATCTTGTCTTTCTGGTGGGTAGGTCCACATCAGGTGGCGTGTTTTGGGGTGTCTGTGGACTTATGATTTTAGGCGGCCTCTGTGTTAATGGGTGGGGTTGTGTTGCTGTCTTGCTAGTTGTTTGGCATAGGGGGTCCAGCACTGTAGCTTGCTGGTCTTTGAGTGAAGATGGATGCTGGTGTTGAGATGGAGATCTCTGGGAGATTTTTGCCATTTGATATTATTTGGGGTTGGGAGGTCTCTTGTGGACCAGTGTCCTGACGTTGGCTCTCCCACCTCAGAGGCACAGCACTGACTCCTGGCTGCAGCACCAAGAGCCTTTCATTCACACAGCTCAGAATAAAAGGGAGAAAAATTACAAAGAAAGAGAGAGAGACGGGGGCGGGGAGGGAGGAGAGGGAGGGAGGAAAGTAGGAAGGAAGAAAGGAAGGATAAAATAGAATAATGTTAAATAAAATAAAATAAGATTATTAAAATAAAAAATTAAGATAAAAAAATTTTTTTTAAAGTTCAAAAAAAACAACAAAAAAACCCCAGACAGATAGAACCCTAGGACAAATGGTGAAAGCAAAGCTATACAGACAAAATCTCATACAGAAGAATACACATACACACTCATAAAAAGAGGAAAAAGGGAAAAAATAAATAAATAAATCTTGCTCTCAAAGTCTACCTCCTCAATTTGGGGTGATTCGTTGTCTATTCATGTATTCCACAGATGCAGGGTACATCAAGTTGATTGTGGGGATTTAATCCTCTGCTCATGAGGCTGCTGGGAGGCATCTCCCTTTCTCTTCTTTGTTTGCACGGCTCCCAGGGCTCAGCTTTGGATTTGGCCCCGCCTCTGCATGTAGGTCACCGAAGTGCCTCTGTTCTTCGCTCAGACAGGCCGGGGTTAAAGGAGCAGCTGACTCAGGGGCTGTGGCTCACTCAGGCCCGGAGGAGGGAGGGCTATAGAGGCGGGGTGAGCCTGCGGTGGCAGAGGCTGGCGGGACGTTGCACCAGCCTGAGGCGCGCTGTTTTGTTCTCCCAGGGAAGTTGTCCCTGGATCACGGGATCCTGGCGTTGGCGGGTTGCACAGTCTCCAGGAGGGGAGGTGTGGAGAGTGACCTGTGCTTGCACACAGGCTTCCTGGTGGCAGCAGCAGCAGTCTTAGTGTCTCAGGTCCGTCTCTGTGGTCCGCACTGTTAGCCGCGGGTCGCTCCCGTCTCTGGAGCTCCTTTAAGCAGCGCTCCCAATCCCCTCTCCTCGGGCACCAGGAAACAAAGAGGAAAGAAAAAGTCTCTTGCCTCTTGGGCAGGTCCAGACTTTTTCCCGGACTCCCTGCTGGCTAGCCGTGGTGCACTAACCCCCTGCAGGCTGTGTTTACGCCGCCAACCCCAGTCCTCTCCCTGCGCTCCGACCGAAGCCCGAGCCTCAGCTCCCAGCCCCGCCCACCCCGGCGGGGGAGCAGACAAGCCTCTTGGGCTGGTGAGTGCTCGTCGGCGCCGATCCTCCGTGCGGGAGTCTCTCCGCTTTGCCCTCCGCGCCCCTGTTGTTGTGCTCTCTTCCGCGACTGCGAAGCTTCCCCCCTCCGCCACCCGCAGTCTCCGCCCGCGGAGGGGCTTCCTGGTGTGTGGAAACCTTTCCTCCTTCACAGCTCTCTCCCACTGGTGCCGTTCCCATCCCTGTCCTTCTGTCTCTGTTTTTTCTTTTTTTTGTTTGCCCTACCCAGATACGTGGGGAGTTTCTTGCCTTTTGGGTGGTCCAAGGTCTTCTGCCAGCATTCAGTAGGTTTTCTGCAGGAGTTGTTCCACGTGTAGATGTATTTCTGGTGTATCTGTGAGGAGGAAGGTATTCTCCGCGTCTTACTCTTCCGGCATCTTCTCTCTAATCCTGTTCTCTTCATTTATGAAGGCTGTACAAACTCCTTAATCAATCATAATTGACTTAATTTAAATGCATACTATTATTTGGTTGGTAAGAAGGGAATATACTACCTCTAAGTGATATTGGCATGGCATTTTAGGTATGGTTTTCATGGGTAAACACCTGTCTGCAAAGAGCTGGTTAAGTTAGGCAGCCAGCTCATGGCACATCAGTCCTGGAATAGCTGTCACATGCCCTTGACATTTAGCTACTGCAGTGACTTGGATTAAACCAGAACTGGCATGGAAAACTTGCTTGAAGGCTAGGTATGTCATTCCTAGCTGAATTCAATATTTGTTTTACTTTTGAAGGTGATATTCTCATAATACAATTTGTTGGTGGAGTTGTTTGTTTTTAAGTAAGCACAATTCATTCCTTTTCTGTTTCTTTTCATGATCTGTTTATATTGTCTAATTCATTTTCAGAAAAAGAAATATGCAAATTCATACTTTCTGAAAACTTTTAACTTCCCTTGCTTTTCAGTTTTATCTTAATAAAACCCATATCTTAATATTTCTTTTGAAATAAATAGAATAATATATTTATCTCATTAACAAGATATCCTTCTAATCTATTGCTATGCTAATTAACTCCTTATTTAATTTTTAATAATTTAATTTAAAATATAATATACTTTCTGAGATATTAGTATCTAAACTGTCTGCAGGGACCTGCTGGTGCAATGTTTAATTTGGGTATATTCTAAGACACAATAAAATGTTAGGACCCGTGAATAATTTGAGAGTGCATACCCAGTCTAATTATATTTAAATCTGCAAACATTTCCAGCTTTAAGTTTGCCAAACAAAAAACTACTGTGGGATGTATTACACCAGAAGGCTGGCACTTTTTTACATTTGATTATTTACAAAAATAAATTCAAAGCCTAATTTATTAGATATTTTCCTTCTGTGTGTGTGCATACGTGTATGTGTGTGTGTTGCATTATGCAGATGTAATTTTTATTCGTCTTAAAGCAGCAGCCAATATTTTTCCATTTTTAGTGAGTATATGTTCATAAAATTATTGTTGCTTAAACAGTCACTAGTACTTGATTTTGTTTAATTTTCTGTCCTATTCTTTGTAGTTCTGTTTGAAATTACTCATTCCTTTTTTCTTTGCTTTTCATTTCTAGTTTCATTTTTTAAAAGATAAATTCCTCAAAGTGGAATTCTTGCATCAAAAGATGTGATTATTTTCAAAATTCTTGAAACATTTTGCCAAATTACCTTCCAATATGTGATACATATGGTTATTTTAATATACTCTTGCCAAATTTTGTTCCCCAGTTTTCCCATTCATAAAATGAAAATAATAATATTACCTTACAGTAATCACATTACCACATAGGTTATTGTATTAAATGAGTTAGTAATATGTAAAGTATCTAGAACAATGCCATGCACCTTTTTTTCTATTATTTTTTGCAGCTCTGTCAGCTAAAAAGTCTCTCATTTTATCTTTTATTCAGTTTTTAGAGAGATGGGTCACATTTTTATATGTGTATTACATATTTTCGCTTCTTTGGTGAATTGTCTATTCATATTCTTAGTACAATTTCCTAATGGGTGTTTGCTTATTTTTATTTATTTTTAGGCACTCATTATGTCATAAGGATGTTAACTCTGTCCTAAATGTTTCAAATATCTCCTTCAGTTCTTTTGATGTTTTATATGCAAATGATTATAATATTTTATTGAGTCAAATAACCAATCTTTTTGTTTGTAGTTTTCCTTTTTTTATAGGAAATATATTAGTTGTCTTTTGCCACTGTAACAAATCACCATAAAGCAAATGACTTAAAATAACAGAAATGTATCAGTCATCATTGTGGTGTCTAGTAGAAGTCCAAAACAGGGTATTGGCAGATTGGTTACTTCTGGAGGCTCTGAGAGAGAATCTGTTTCCATGCTTCTCTTCTAGCTTCCTTTGACTGCAGGCAATCTTTGGCATTCCTTGGCGTGTAGATTCCTTGGCATCACTCCAGTCTGGCTCCTTCTCACATGGCCTTCTCCCTTGTATATGTGTATATCTTCATCCAAATTTCCCTCTTCTTGTAAGAACAACAATCATATTGGATTTAGGGCCTATCATAAGATAGTATGACCTCATCTTAAAATGAGTACATTTGCAAAGACACTATTTCCAAATAAAGTCACATGCATATGTTCTGGGTGGACATGAATTTTTGCAGGACACTGCTTAATCCAGTATAAGAATTAACTTCATGCTCCAAGATCATACAAATATTCATCTAGATGTTCTATTCATTTTTTTACACTTAATTCTTTAATCCATCTGGATTTCCAGTGTTTTTGAATACAATTAGTAATTAATCCTTTAGACTGAGATACATTACCTTGAAATCGAAGAATCCTTCCATTTTTTTCAAAAATGTCATGGAAAAGTAAAATACCAGATGTACCATTTAAATCAAAACTTAGCAGTTTCACAGAGAGCAAGAAATAAGAAAAATGTAAAAAGGCAATTTGATGACTCAGAACTTGACTAAGAAATATCAGGCTTGATTTCCATTTTCTGGTGCAGAATAAATACTCCTCATTCTTAGAAATCTCAGAATTTACTAGATAATCCTCATCTCACCCTGTGCCCCATATTCACATAGATTTTTTTCCTTTTTCTTTTATATTGTGGTAAAAAAAACACATTGTATGAAAGCTACCTTCTTAACAAATTTATAAGTGTGAAATTTGGTGTTATTAACTATAAGCACAATGTTGTACAGCAGATTTCTAGAAATTTTTCATCTTTCATGTCTGAACATTTACAACCATTGAACATTAATTCACCATTTTTCCCTCCACCCATCCCCCAGAAACCACCATTTGACTTTCAGCTTTGGTGATTTTGACTGTATTACACACCTCACATAAGTGGAATCATGCAGTATTTGTTCTGTGACTGCTTATTTCACTTAGCGCAATGTCCATTAAGTTAATCCATATCATACCATATTGCAGTATGACAGGATTTCCTTCTTTTTATGGCTGAATAAAATTCCATGGTATATACCATGTTTTCCTGTCTGCCTCAGTGCAGTGAGGTGGTGCACTGGCTTCTTGTTCATGTGGGAAGCCTTATAAGTGATATCTGGATTTCTGATAAGAGCAATTGGTCCTTGTATTGTTGTATTTCCTCAGTGTCTTCCCAGGAGGAAGGGAGTGTCTAGGGCCTCCTATTCCACTACATTATTGACGCCACCTTTCTTTTTTCTTCTTTTGCATGAATTACACCATCAACATGTATGAACATTATAGCAATTTGAGTCCACATATATGCTCAAAGTGAGAAAGAAAGAAGTATTTTAAATGAGCAATTCAAGATTTAGAAGATTGACATCTAAGATGTATCTCTCCGCTCTCTTTTACCTTAGTGTCTCTCTGTTAATTTTTCATTTCTTCATGCAGAAATGGTCAACATGACTAATTCTTTAAAGTGAAATATAACAAAGTGCAATTAAAAAACAACATAATACATTTAATTTTTCCTTGAATTATTTCTCCTCAAGGATAAATCTTTATCATTCTCTTTTTATCTAGCCAAACTTTAGAAGATTTTAAACTCTGTTTTCTTACTCTCTTTACCTGTCAATTCTAAACCCATTAGTCGGGGACTGTCCCCAAACAATTATTGCAATGTTTCTTGTTGTGAAAAAGTCCCCTTTCAATTTGTTTGTATATTTAATCATATTTAGTCCTTCTTGATTTCTCTGGTGTTATTAAATTCTACTGATACTTTCTACTGTTACATTCTACTGTCCAAGACTCCTGAGTGTTGCCCAGCATCCCTGAAGTGATCACGTCCCAGGTCAAGTGGAATTCCTAACCCAGTAATTAGTTCTTTATATTCCTAAATAACACTATTTGATGTTGAAGTTTAAGGGTACCTCAAAAAACTCCACGTGGCCAGTGATCTCTCTGGGGCTGGTGTCCAGTGAGAAGTCAGGAGGTAGTCCTTTTCTCCTCCATTCACTCTGTTCCCTGCCTAAAACCCTGAAGATACTTGATGAAGTTTAGATGTCTCACATTTCATGCCTATTGGAGCATCTTGCACAGGTATTAACAGAGAAAGAGTTCTGAATCCCTCCTACAGAGAGAAAGAAAGACAGAGGCTGGCATCCTTGGCTGAGCCCTCAAAGCTGGCCTGTGGAATTCATTCATCCTGTGCTTTCAAAATGTGTAGTGTATTCTTTTACTTCCCAGCACAACTACTCCAGAGGCCACACATTTTTGGCCCTCTTGCATTTTTACTCTTTATACTTGACATTTCTCTTCCATCAACAATAAAAACAAAATTCCTGTATCTCACACAGCATCTACTCTTCCTTCTCTGCTTACAGAGTGCTGTGCCAGCCTTTTACAACCAGGAAATTATCAAGCATTTTTGATAAGATCAAATTTTCATTTATACGACATTCCTGTATGTCCTATAAATGTAAGCCAAACCAATTTTGTTTTCAAAATTCATTCTGTCTTCCCTTTCTCCTCCTTTTCCCAAATTCAAATCTTGATATGAGACCACCAGGGCATCCAGTGGTGGGATGCAGGAGTAGCATAGATTATCCACTAGGCATCTGTAGCCTCACTTACTCTTTCTGTCAAGTTTCATTCATCCAGCTTAGTCGAAGTGACCAACTTTTCCTCCCATCAAAGGTTTGACTTGTTATGTGAAATTCAGAAGGATCCCTAAGGTGCTGGATACCAAAATGAACTGCAAATTAGAAATCTGATGGAAGCCAGCAGGAAAGGATGTGGATTTCCCCCTCACACACCCTCCACAACCATCAAGCCAAGTCTGCCACATCTAGATCAGATTTCCACTTTTGATAAAAATAAGATTGGACCAATGGATGCTTTAGAAATCTATCATGTTACTAGAGTTGATTTTGGCTTTTGACTAAAAACTAAGTTTATTTTATTTTCCTTGTACTAGTGAAAATGAATTAGCTCAGTCTCCTTATCTCTGTGGGTATGTGTGCATGTGTGAGAAAAATATATATATTTTAAATTGTCTTTATATAGGAAAAACATCTTTTCTACTCTTTGGTTATGTAGCCAAATTACATGAAAAAATCTTAGAGAAACTTTTGTTATGTCAAGATGCATCTCTATATAACCAATAAGGATATAAAAATCTGCAGTGAAATACAAAAGGTAAAATAGTAAGTTGCTTTGTTTTTTGCATCTTAAGGTCTCCAAAGAAAATTGAAGTGTTCATAAATCCTTATGAGTAGTGCACTTCACACACACACACACAAACAACAAAGAATGTATGATGCTGTTAATAAAAAAAGTCTCTTAACATTTGTGTATTTGAAGTACTACTTAAATGGAGTAACATCTGAGATTTTTATCCTTGGATAATTCTTTTATCAATTGTTTGATATAATGTAACAACTATTCATGACATGATGCAGTTGAAATGGTTTCACTAGATAAAAAGTAGCCTGTACTTCTGCTCTTCATTATAATCCATGACTTCTGTATTTATCCTTCAGATGAACAATTCATTTAGTGATATAGAAGAGGCACACATTCTTTACTGAATGGAATGTAATATAGAACAGCAACTGAGAATAGGAGCAGCTAGGCTCACACCAGAATTACTCTCTGACCAGCCTCTATTATCTACAAAAACACAGTAATGGAGGGACATTTTTTTTTTCTCTTATCAATAAAGATTGGAGATGGGACAGTACTCTTTTTTTATGTTCCTGCTATCTGTCTTTCCTTCTCGGTATAGGCATTGTTAGGTATCCTCTATATTCCACCTTCATGGAAAGCATTATCTCTTATTTATCAACTTCTGAATTAGCACATTCTCATCATAGTTGGTAACATTATTTTTGCTATGTCAAACATTTACCTGTCAACTTGGAATGCTTTGCAAAGCACAAATTGTCCACACTTGTCTGGCCCAAATCAATTTTACATATGCAGATATTAGAGAGGTGAAATTAAAATAGATAAAAAGGTAGTAGAACAAGATATAATTATAGTATATAGTAAATGCATTAATTGTCAGGACTGATAATGCATTAGGAAAGTACAATATCCCAAATCTATGGTATAACAACTATTTTTTCTGTCACCAACTTCCCAAGCCTTAATATCATTTTTCTGTCTTCTTCTCTTAATCATTGATGGATTGAAAATAACTCTAAGTAATTGGAAATCATATGATACAGATCACATAGAATTTATATGGGTATTATATGTCATAAAATGCCTTGTTCTCATCTTCATCTTCAGTGTAAAAGTAAGTTAGATAGTGGACACAAATTTTTCTTTTTACTATATAGTTAGTTACTATTCCATTGTTGAGAGATCATGAGAGTTTTTTACACTGAGTGACTAGCAAAATAAAATTCAAAATATATTTATGCCTTGGAAGTTACTCTCTTCAAAATAAAATGGGAAATTTTGAACTGGTTTTGGAATACCGTTATTTCAGAGTTTCATTTTCCAGTTCTAATCATATATTGCCTGTCAGCAGCCCTATTAGCTTGCAAATGAGTACACTGTGTTGAGTTGTAAATGTAAAGGAATATTGGATAGAAGTTGTACAAATCAGAAAAGAATAAGAATGTAAAATAAATCTGATGGCAATATTCACTGATGCAACATGGGAAAACATAATGCTTACTTCATTGCAGTGTTTTCTTCTGACCAGAGTTTTTACTTTGATGTTATGATATTCACAGTAAGCTTGTCCATAATACAAACTTGTGTGGATGTACAGTATCTCTTCCCTTTGTTCCCCAGATATACTTATCACCAGGATGTTGATCGTATGAACTACGTCAATGAACTGATTTGCCCTCCAATTTTTTGTTTGGTTTGACTAATCAGAAGAACCAGCAGGAGATGGGCCATAGGGAGTAGAGGTGGATGACTGGATTTGGGGCAGTTATTTTCCTGTTATTCTACCTGGTAGTTGATTTTTGTTTCCTGTTTTGTTTTTGTTTTTGCTGTTTCCCTCTACTAACAAACAGCCATAGTTTGTGTCAGGTAGCTCACCCCATAAAGCTATCTTATTTGCCTAGATACTGTGAAAACTTTCTGTTCTTTTTTTCCCCTGGATTACCATATTATCCTTTGTAGGTCTCCTTAATACCTCCTTATGAATAAATAGTACTCTCTTTAAACTCCTCCAAACACCCAGTTTCAACACACCATATGTTTCTTGCCTGGTACCCGATTTATACAATGAGTAAGGACAGTAGACATGCACTTCTAAATGAAGTGGTTTATAGACTTGAAGCATTACTAGGGTACTTACAGTCATTCTATAGCTGTTTTGATATTTAATCTAAGAAATTAGTTATGAAAAGTATTACTTCTGTTCTTTTGAGGATACTCTAAAAAAATCATTTAATTATTGGGGGGGGACTTAGAGAGCTATATTGACATATATTTCCTATATACACATATACATATATATGTATTTATAAAACTCTATTTCTGTAACTTAATACCAACAAAGATATTTTTATTTTATTTTTATTTTATTCTTTCATTTTTTTGGATTATAAAACCCCTGTCTAGAACCAGAGTACAGCCAATCTAGTGTCAATCTGAGAATATTCATCTCCTTAGCTCTAAGAGCTTGCGTTCAAAAAGAATACACTATTTGAGGAGAAAAATTAAACAAAGAAGAAAAATTAAATCTATCTCTACCCTTCCTGACTTCCAAGTCCAGCTTTCAGTTTTCTTCCCGCACAGCTACAACATCTAGCAAATGATAGGAGTAGCTGAGGCAATGATGGCTATTAATTTCAGCACCCCAATAATTTTAACTTCTCATTAAAATACAATATTTTAAAAAGAACAAAGACAAGTACATAAAATCTACACCCTCATCATACCTAAAAGATGATCCAAATTTCAGATTGCCTACAGGTTGAAAAAAATCAAGCAAAGAAATAAGCAAATAAAGTCATTGGTGTGAACCTTTGTGAAATGCAAGGGAAAAACAGGAAAAAAAACTGCATGGAAGAGAGAAGGAAGCTAGCAGAGATTCTAAATAAATCCCACACTAATGTAGTCCCAAACATAGTGCAGCCACTGTGGAAAACAGTATGAAGATTCCTTAAAAAACTAAAAATAGAATTAAAACTACCATATGATCCAGCAATTCCACTCTCGGGTATGTATCTGAAAAAAAAAAAATGAAGACACTAACTTTGAAAAGAAACTGTTCATAGCAGCATTATTTATAATAGCCAAGGTATGGAGACAGCCCAAGTGTCCATCGACAGATAAATGGACAAAGAAGATGTGGTACATATATGCAATGGAATATTACTCAGCCATAAAGAATAATGAAATTCTGTCATTTGCAACAGTGTGGATGGATCTCAAAGGTATTATGCTTAGTGGAGTAAGTCAGGCAGAGAAGGACAAATATTCTCTTATCACCTACATTTGGAATCTGAAAAATAACATGAATGTACATAACAAAACAGAAACAGATCCACTGATAAAGAGAACAAAGTAGTGGTTAGCAGCAGGAAGAGGGAAATGGGGAAGGGTAAGATAATTGTATTGGACTAAGAGATACAAACTAAACTATTTTTAAAATAAATGAGCAACCAGGATGTATTGTACAGCAAAGGGAAATATAGCTGTTACTTTGTAATAACTTTAAATGGAGTATAATCTATAAAAATATTGAATCACTATGCTATACACCTAATACTAATATATTATTAACAACTATACTTCAATTAAAAATAAAATTCTAAATCATCATCAAAAATGAATGATCGTTTAATATGTTAAAATAGAGATTAAACGAATAAGATTTATAAAAGCACTTTACACGCAAAGATATACCTGGGGTGAGTGCTGGGGTATGTGGGGTTGTGATGAGTGCAGAAAAGGAAAGGCATTCTTTGGAAGAAGTAAGATAAAAGGAAAAAGAATGAGTATGACAATCAGGATATTTCAAGGGCAAAAGACATTTAAAAAAAAGACAAACATATCTTCCATTTCTTCACACCCCCTTAAGAACCTATACTTTGCTATAGAGATAGAAGTGGTTACTCTTGAACAAAGATTCTTATAAAATGCTACAGATTGCCAACCCTGCCCACAAAGATGCAGAGAATCAAACACTCGTTTTTGAAAATTGTGACAAAATTAAATGAAAAATATGATGATATACAATTCAAATGGAAATATTTTCCATGCCAAAAAACCCCCGGAAGACAAAAAACAGTGTGAGTAGAAGAACACTGTAACATGACACTCAAAATTGAATTACTTATCTTAAAGCAAACATTTGTAGATTTGAAAAATCATCTTGAATCATAGTTTCAAAATTGAAAACATAATGTTTAAAAAAAAAGGAAGAAATAAAACAAAATTGACTGAACCAAGGAAAGGATTGAAAGAGCTGATAAAATCTGATCAGAAATGAATATGAAACTACAAGGCTGACCAAGGAAGAATAAATCTGAACGAAAGCATAAAACATAATGTGGATAGATACATATATAGGCAGGTGGAAGGGGGAAGGAAGGAAGGAAGGAAGGGAGGGAGGGAGGAAAAGAAGGAAACAAAGAAAAAGGAAGAAGGAAAGAACGAAACAGAAAGAAAGGAACTAATAAAGCAAAAGGGTGAAATACTAACAGGTGCATATGGGTAAAGGGTAGATGGTTGTTACCTGTACTATTTTTGTTTTTGTGACCTTTTGAAAATTTGATATTATTACCAAGTACAAAGTTATTACCAAATTATTTGAAATGTGAACTTATTACCAAAAATGTGAAATTATTACCAGATACAAATACACATATCATAAGAAAGTCATAAGATACTGTCTTTTAGAACTCATAATCAAGGGAGGTAAAAGCCACAGAAAATTTTAACCATAAAGGTTTTAATCCTTGAATATCATTCTTTAACTATCTTTAACCAGTCACAAGTTCTCTTCTGTTAACAATTAATATTCTTTCACATGGTTATAAAGTAGCAGTCTTACTTACATAGGATGTACTACTTCAAGAATATATAACCATTGACACTTTTATATTTTTTCAAGTTCCTTTCTCCTTTTTGAATTATCTGTTTCGTCTGTTTGATTGTTGAGTTAACTTTATCATTGATTTGTAAAGAATTTTTATATAACAAAAATATTATTTTAAAAAATAAGGGCTATTGAATAAAAGCAAGATTTAAAAAACAAGGAAATTCAAATGATGTAAAAGAAATAAATAAAGTCAGAGAGAAATATCTTAGAATGGAATACAGGAAAAGAAAAAAAATCACATCTTTAACAGGAATTTTCAAAGAAGAAAAACAAAACAATGGAGCAGATATAGTTTGTAGTAATATAATTCATTGTGTATATATACCTTATATGCAGATAATATAGAAAGCAATTTTTTCTCAAGTGCATATGGGATATTTAGAAAAAAATGGTCATATGGTAAGGTATAATGAAAATATTACTTAGCATCATAGAGTAGAAATATTTCAAATAACACACTGATCAAAACACAATAGAAAAATATAAAAATCAAAAGATCTTGCAGCTAGAAATTACATACATCCTTTTAAACAACTCTTGAGTGTACAGGGAAGTACAAAACCAAAGTAAAAAATTTCTAAAAAAATAATAACGAAAATACCACATATCAGAATTTGTGGAATACATTTAAAGCCATGATTACAGGAAAATTCATAATACTAAGACCATTTATCAGTAAATTTTTTTAATTGAAAATAAATTGTCAATTCAAAAAGCTAAAAATATTAAATGAAAAAAGCAATATTAAGAAATCAGATATAAACAGAAATTAATGATAGATATAAAGTTTAATAAGTTTGTATATCAAATATTATCTACTTGAAAAAAGTTAAAAAGATAAACTAAGTGGTAAGTTAATAAAGTCCAACATGCAAGAAAGCACAAGTATACATTAGTAATGACAAGGAGAAAATAAACATTGAAAAAGAAGGAAAATATCAGAAGAGTCTGATCGTGTCAGTGACTAATGAAAATGTTACTATGATATATATTATTAAAAATTTTTAAATGCTTTCCCTTCAGTGACACCTTATTAAAATTGCTATTTATTTTCTGGATATGGTGTCTTACACCTAAGACATATAATCAAATAGAAAATAAAAGTTGGTATTTAACTTGCTTTTAATAATTAGTGTTAGGAATAATTAATAATATAGTAATAACTACTATGAATAGAGTGTCTATATAGATTGTTTTACTCGTTCTTGCTTTATTTACATTTATATGCCTTGGCGGGTATGGCTTTCAAATTAAATTTGTATTCTGTTTGCTTTCATTTGTGATATATAGTTAAATGTAGTAAAAATTCAGAATAATTCAATATGCAGTAATTTTATTGCATCCAAATATATTCATTAAATATCAAATATAGTTCAACAAGATGTCACCTTTATAAAATATTAACAACATTACTCTAATTCAAATATTGATTGATATTTACTCTTAAAGATTAGCAGATGGTTACTTATTTGGTTAGCTTAAGAATTTTTCAGTGGAGAACAGGTATAAAAAATGGACTGTGGGAGTTTGGAGACGTCCTGGACATTAATTCTAAAGTCAACCTGAATGCATTTATTCAGAGTTACTAAAAAAATTGAAATTATAAAATTACAGGAATAAGATATTTGGCTTTTCAAAATATTTTTTCTATTTTCTTTTTCTTTTTACTTTTTCTTTTTTTAAGAATGCAGGGAAATTGGTATAGGAAACGCAATGGCTTGAAAAAAATGTGATTTATGTGCCGGGCCACTGGCTGAAGGTCAAGGGTCGGTGAAGTGCTTCTGCCAGGTTTAACATGTGGCTTCCTTATTGGCTCCAAGATGGCTGCTTCAGTTGTTACTATTTTTCAGGCAGCAGGAAGAGGCAGGTGGATATGGAAAGGCAGTTAATTTATTTTTAGGAAAGTCGATGCATTATTTCTACTTACATCTTGGAGCCTGGTGTTGTGGTCACACCTAGCTGAAAGGGTAGTTGTATTTCTAAAAGGAGTATGTGGAGAATTGATATTGGGATGTGAGCCAGATAGCTTTTATCCACAGGATAAAATATCTGTTTTCCTGTGATTAAAATATTTGATAATTGATTGCTTATTGTGAAATGAAAATGAACCAGTACACCAATTCCAGACACAGTTTGCTCTTGCTTATGATAAGGGGAAATCAATAGATTTTTAAAAATGTATTTATGATATTGTTTATGTCAAAGCAATGATGGTTACTCTTCATCTTGACTTTAGTCAACTGATTTCACTGTAGAAAAAAATTATTCAAAGTGTTATATTAGTTCATTATTATAAGACATATTCTGAATATGAGTAAAATGATCTTTTATTCTGTAACTGAGGTGACTGGCTTACTTTGCACTGAATAGAACTTAGTGTCATGTCTACACCTAGCTCCCAGGGAAGATAGTCAATGCTGGTTTCATTCTAAGCACTTTTGTGCCAAGCTGAGAACTGGGAGTTCAGTGACTAAGAAGAAAATATCTAATAGATCAAGTAATTAAAAAGAAGTACCATCTGATAGCCTACATTTAAATTAGCTTAAAAGTATATCTGTGTAATCCCCGAACAAGGAATAAAATCTTATACCAAGCTTGCTGTTTGATTCAAAATCCAGTGAAAGTGCTTATCTCTTTCAGCTCTAGAAGATTTAAAACTTGTATTCTACAGTCTACGATTGCAATAGAAGGTAGATCCAGTGTCAAATTAAGCTTGATTGGACATATAATCTTTGAAAACTCCTTCCACTTGTCTATATAACTTTATGATTTCTCTTTCAATCCTTTAAATGTAAAGGTTTAAGGGGACAAAATTACTTTGCCTTGATCCTGCAAGTGACAACGTCTAGCAGATAGGGTACCCATCATTGTCACTGATGTCTTTTAAAAGAGTGAAAATGTTGACCCGTGTTCCTATAAATGTTCCTCTAGCCGTCTGGCTTCATGTGAAGAAAATATATTTCCAACTGTATTTTATTTCCAACACAACAGCAGACCTCCAGGGCTCTGGGAGGTTTAGCTGATCAAAATAATTCTTTAAAGATGTTCCTGAGGAGTGACCATTTGGATCATCTGTCTTGATATCACCTGTTATCCATTTCTAATTTGATTCTTCACATTCTTTCACATTTTGCTATGTGAAAAATACACTTTCAAATAAATTTACAGTTTTTTGTCCATATTCTAAGTATAGAGATGCACCCTAATTAAGCAGTTGGATTTACATCAGTTTAAAAAATAAGGCAACTTTTAGTTCTTTCGCTATATATGTATCTTAGTGTTTTATCCATAACACATAGTAAGGACTTCACCACCATGAAAACATCTATGATATAGAAAATGGAAATGCAAGCAGTAAGAAATGTTCTAAACCTCTGCTATAAATTTGTATACCAGTGAGTAATAATAATATTATACAAAACAGACTTATGAATTCTGAAGTAATTTTTCAATTCTCACGGAACACTTTTTCCATTACTGTAACTTTTATTTTGCTCTGTTGAATTTGAGAGCAGAATCACTTTTGCTACCTAGTAATTAACAGATAAAATCTGTTATAATATGTCATTATAGATCATTGCCAAATAAAAAGCAAGCACCAGATGGTGTGCATTATGTTAAGCTACAGTGCACATGCATTAGGACTTCTTTTTCTCTCCTAGGAAAATTGCAATTTATTTTAGAGAGGTCCTTTACAGTATAGAAGCTGTAGAGCAAGAAGCTGTTTTTACTAGAATGAAATCCATTCAAAATGTGGTATCATCTCTGGCTTTAATGCTCCGTAAGGGGTTAACTTAAGAAACAAAATAATGTTTTATTTATTTTCCTTTCTCCTTTTCTTCCTCCTCCTTGTTCTCTTCCTCTTTTTATCATATGGACAATTGATGTGGGAAAACAAACTATAATAATTCTGTCGTCTATCAGTTATTAATAAAAATATTAGAAGATCTAACAGTAACAGATATTCTTTATTACCTTTTTTATAAATTTTTTAAATTTATTTATTTTTGGCTGCACTGGGTCTCCGTTGCTGTGTGCGGGCTTTCTCTAGTTGCGGCAAGCGGGGCTACTCTTCATTGCAGTGCGTGGGCTTCCCATTGTGGTGGCTTCTCTTGTGGAGCACAGCCTCTAGATGCACGGGCTTCAGTAGTTGTGGCACATGGGCTCAGTAGTTGTGGCTTGCAAGCTCTAGAGCGCAGGCTCAGTAATTGTGACTTGTGGGCTCTAGAGCGCAGGCTCTGTAGTTATGGCGCACGGGCTTAGTTGCTCTGTGGCATGTGGGGTCTTCCCAGACCAGGGCTCGAACCCATGTCCCCTGCATTGGCAGGCAGATTCTTAACCATTGCGCCACCAGGGATGTCCCTATTACCCTTTCTTTTATTGACAATCTCACTATTACATTCTGAGAGAAAAAGATTCCTCATCCGCCACCCCTCAACAATGATGTGGCTCCTAAAATTTGCATTGTTTGTCCTCTCATTAATATCCAGACTCTTTCTATGGTCTTTGAGCCACACGCTGAGACCTTTCTCATCACTCTTACTTTCTCTTAAGCACTCTTCCCTTTGTCCACCACTGCCTAGGTCTAAAGTCCTCCTTTCTATTCTTCACACAGAGCCAGCTGTCCCCCACCTTAGGGTTTTCAAGCATAAAACCTCAGCTTTCCCTCAGTTTTCACGTCTCCTCAGGTGTCTGGCTCCTTCTTGTTGATTTCTCTTTAAATATCAGGGAGGGCACGCCCTTACCCCATCTCTGATCCTGACACTGAAACTAACTCCCTTGATTTATGCTAGTCATCTGTTTATATTCTGTTAAATTATTATTTATCTTTCTCACTATATTTAAAATCCAGAATGGCAGAGACTACTTTTTATTCACTATATATACCCATATCCTATGTGCATCTGAAATTCAATAAATATATGCTAATTTAAAATAACTAAAATTGAAAACATAAGAAAATAATAACTATTTGACATACTATTAAGTAAACTTTATGTATAGTCAGTACTTAACTATCAATAGAAAGCTACTACATCTACTTTGGAAATAATTCAAATTGAATTGGAATCTCTTCCCCACCCTCCAAGGCCTTGGCCATTAACAAATGCAACAGAAGTGTATAGAAGGTGTTATAGTGCTTTGTGTTTGTAAAAATGTTTCATCTGGTAAGAGCTGATTAACTTAATGTAATTTAGTGAACCATTGTTCACTATCTTTACCAAGAACTGAATGAAGTAATTATGTAAAATTTATCAGAATGGATTTAGGTTAAAGATGTTACTGAAATGGAAAAGGTATTAAGTGAAGGATTTTTATTTCTTTTTAAGATGTTTTAAAACCTCTAATAGCTATGTAAGTAACAACTTGTGGCCTCTCCCATTGCGGAGCACAGGCTCCGGATGCACAGGCTTAGCGGCCATGGCTCACAGGCCCAGCTGCTCCGCGGCATGTGGGATCTTCACGGACCAGGGCACGAACCCGTGTCCCCTGCATCAGCAGGCGGACTCTCAACCACTGCGCCACAAGGGAAGCCCAGTAACAACTATTTTATAAATAGGAAAAAAGCAGTTTTACCACCTCTGAGATTTGGGGATGGGCATTACTAGCAAATTAAAGAAAATAGTGTACTAGGGTAAAATGTTTATCTCCCTTTCTCCCATTTGAAAGGCCATCTTAGTTTATATATTATTTGGACACAGCTGTCTAGCACTTAGTCTCATAGAATAAATGAAATTGAGCAATTATAGGAAAATGTTAAAAACAGCTTCAGAAAAACGAAAGTGCTTATATATACTTTACCTGCAATTTGGGGGTTGTATTACTCACTAGGGCTACAGTAACAAAGTACCACAGACTTCTTGGCTTGAACAACTGATATTTATTTTCTCACAGTCTGGATACTGGAGGTTCTAAGATCCAGGTGCTGGCAGAGTTGGTTTCTCTTGATACCTCTTTTCTTGGCTTTCAGACAGTCAGTCACCTTCTTGCTTTGTCCTCACATGGCCTTTTCTCTGTGAGAGTGCACTTCTGGTCTAACTTCCTCTTTGTACAAGGACCTATTGGATTAGATCCCCCCTTTATGACCGCATTTAACCTTAGTTACCTCCTTAATGGCCCTGTCACCAAGTACGGATACATTTGGGGTAAAGGCTTCAACATTTGGTATCTGGGGGAAACAATTCAGTCCATAACACTAGTGTTTACACACTATACTTTGTAATCATCCATTCAGAAATACGAGATACTACTTAAAAGTCACAAAATAAGAATATAAACATGGCATTTCAGAAACATTTTTCCCCTATACATCCCCATGATGCTAGTCAAGTAATTGAAACTTAAGAGGAGTAGCAGTAAAATCCAGAAGTGAGGCATGCAAAGAATATAACAACTAATGTGAAATCCTTTTACACCATTTCTTAGTCCGCTGTTTCCCAAAGTATGTTCAGATGAACAATAGTCTCCACTGATTCTCCTTTAAAACAGTATTCCTTTTGCTCTAAAGCACAGTAGACAGATATGGATCTGTCACATTAAATGTTAATCTTCTACTTGCTGACTTACCTGCACTTCAGGGAAGTATGCTTAAACTTCCTGGATGTTTATTGTATTGTGACTATTTTAAAGCTATTGTCTGTGGGGAATTTTAAATGTGCTAACCTTTCTATAACTCTACTTTAAAAAGTAAAATGAAAAAGGAAAGTTTAATACCGTAGAATGAATAGAAGTGTCAGAATGGAGATTCGCTATTTATTGTGAATTATCTTGCTTTTATTGGCTGCAGTCAAGCTTTTGAGGTTAAATAAAACAGTTTTCCGAGTTTGACTGAGAATGCTTCATTTGTACATAAACATGCTAAAGAACCATAATGATATTAGAAGTTTGAGTGTTGTACACATTGAACAAATGCACACATTGTATCTGTAGATATTATTTATTCAACATTTGTCATGCATTTCAATGAGTAAAAATCACATGTGCATAGAAAGCACTTCCCTCAGAATCAACAGAGAGTCTTGTCTTCTTCTGAGAATAGACTTGGCAAGAGAAAAGAGTATCTGAAGCGTTCAATGCCATTCAAGTTCAGATACTGAATAAACTTGCTGTCAGTCAAAAGTCAGATATATTAGGGGAGGGAAAAAAAAACACAGTTTGTAAGTAAACATCAATTCCGTTAGGTTGGAAAAAAATGAAAAACCAAAAGCACCATGGACTAACTCAGGGTAGCTGCAGAGTGCCTATGGACCTGCTCTGCCTCAGAGGTGAACAGTTTTGATAGCGAAGTGGAAGAGTAGTACCTTCTATTCTTTGAAACCTGCTATCCCTAGATACCTAAAATGCCTTTATGCTAACCTCAGTAAGAGGTCTTTAGATTTTTTTGTTTGATATTTTGTAGATGACTTAAATCTCTATTTAAAAGAGTTTTCTATGATAGAAAGATCACACAGACTTAATATCTAATAATCATTTTGTGTATTTGCAGTTCACCATTTGTATTTTCTCCATTTAAGAAGTTTTTTTTAATATAGTGAATCCCACATTAAATAAAATAATACATGAAGAAGGAAAAGAGAGAAAATATTTTCAACCCACATTTATACACTTTGAATAGCATAGCTGAGAGTTATTGAGTACTCTGTTATTTTGAAACAATTTTTGCATTTTACTATTTTAGCTTTCAAAAGGAAAAGATACAAGGGATAAATATGAAAGAATTCTTGTTCATTTCATGACATTACATAAATATTCTTCCTGTGACTGACAAATTAATATCTGAAAACAGAGCATCCTGGTCCTAGTAGTTAATTTGTAAACATTATTAATTCTTTTTTCAGAAATGATCACACTTTATTGGACTTTCCTTAGTATAAGTTGCAATCAAACATATTATTCCAATTCTTATTTGACAAATATTTCTATTTGTCAAACTCATTCAGTGGAAATTAATCATCTGTAATGACCAATTATAATTTAAAATTATTTTGGTTCTTAGTATATTTAAGCTGAGATTTTCATTGCAAGTGTCAAAAGCAATTAGATATTTTTCCCTATAGCAATGTCTGGAAAAATATTCAAAACCAAATTGTTCTAAAAATATTCTTATATTTAAAATGGTTTAAATCTTTACTTCTAAAATACCTTGAAAGGAAGGAAAATACAGATTAGTTAGCTTTTATCTTCCTGAAGATCCTAGTCAAATTTTGCTTTTTCACGATAAACATTATCGTAACTATTAATATTCTGGTAGATTAAGAATATTTTTGAAAACAATACTTTTTCCCTAGAATGAGGTATCTTACTAAGTTCCCACAGATTAATTTCTTTCTAACACATTAAAGTATGTACATTGCATCTATGAAGCTACAAGTTTTTACCACCGTACTCATAGGCCTAGCTAGGGAATACATACAGAAACCATATTGCGCACTCTGTGCATACATATATTCTAGGTGAATATTCAAAATGAATTTATAGGCTTCATATAAACAAATATAAAAATAAAAATAACAAAGATGTTTGAACACCTAAGTTGGAAAAAATGAAAATACTTCTAATATTTGAACATTAAAAAAAAGCCCTCTCAAATAAACATTAAAAAGAACACCTTGGGCGGAGGACCTTCAAGATGGCAGAGGAGTAAGACGTGGAGATCACCTTCGTCCCCACAAATACATCAAAAATACATCTACATGTGGAACAACTCCTACAGAGCACCTACTGAATGCTGGCAGAACTCAGACTTCCCAAAAGGCAAGAAACTCCCCACATACCTGGGTAGGGCAAGAGAAAAAAGAAAACACAGAGACAAAAAAATAGGAACGGGACCTGCACCAGTGGGAGGGAGCTGTGAAGGAGGAAAAGTTTCCACACACTAGGGAGCCACTTCACTGGTAGAGATGGGGAGGTGGGTGGGTGGGGGGAAGCTTCAGAGCCATGGAGGAGAGCACTGCAACAGGGGTATAGAGGGCAAAGCGGAGAGATTCCTGCACAGAGGATCAGTGCTGACCAGCACTCACTAGCCTGAGAGGCTTGTCTGCTCATTGCTGGGACAGGTGGGGACTGCAAGGTGAGGCTCGGGCTTAGGAGGTCAGATCCCAGGGAGAGGACTGTGTTTGGCTGCATGAACACAGCCTGAAGGGGGCTAATGCGCCACAGCTAGCCGGGAGGGAGTCCAGGAAAAATTCTGGAACTACCTAAGAGGCAAGAGACCATTGTTTCTGGGTGTGTGAGAAGAGGGGATACAGAGCACTAAACAGGCTAAACAAGCTCCAGAGACTGGTGTGAGCCACAGCCATCAGCTTGGACCACAGAGATGGGCATGAAATGCTAACACTGCTGCTGCAGCCACCAACAATCTGTGTGCAAGCACAGGTCACTATCCACACCCCCCGGGAGCCTGAGCAGCCCACCAGTTCCAGGGTCCCATTATCCAGGGACAAGTTCTCTGGGAGAACACGCAGTGCACCTCAGGCTGTCGCAACATCATGCCAGGCCCTGCCGCTGCAGGCTTGCCCTGCACTCCAATTATAACTACGGTTCCCTTCCCTCCCACTGGCATGAGTCAGCCAGAGCCCCGTAATCAACCGTTGCTTTAACCCCATCCTGTCTGGGCGGAAACAGACGCCTGAGGGCGACCTACATGCAGAGGGGGTGCCAAAACCAAATCTGAATCCCAGGAGCTGTGCGAACAAAGAGAAAGGGAAATTTCTCCCAGCAGCCTCAAGAGCAGCGGATTAAATCTCCACAATCAACTTGATGTACCCTGCATCTGTGGAATACATAAATAGACAATGAATCACCCAAAATTGAGGCGGATGACTTTGGGAGCAACTGTAGACTTGGAGTTTGCTGTGTGTGACAGATTTGTTTCTGATTTTTCTGTTTATCTTAGTATAGTTTTTAGCACTTGTTATCTTTTTTTTTTTTTTTTTGCGGTACGCGGGCCTCTCACTGCTGTGGCCTCTCCCGTTGTGGAGCACAGGCTCCGGATGCGCAGGCTCAGCGGCCATGGCTCACAGGCCCAGCCACTCCGCGGCATGTGGGATCTTCCCGGACCGGGGCATGAACCCATGTCCCCTGCATCGGCAGGCGGACTCTCAACCACTGCGCCACCAGGGAAGCCCTAGCACTTGTTATCAATGGTGGATTTGTTTATTGGTTTGGTTGCTCTGTTTTTTTTTTACTATTTTTACTATTTTTTTTATTTTAATAATTTTTTTGTAATTTTTAAATTATTATTTCTTTTTTTTCTCCCTTTTCTTCTGAGCCATGTGGCTGACAGGGTCTTGGTGCTCTGGCCTGGTGTCAGGCCTCAGCCTCTGAGGTGGGGGAGCTGAGTTCAGGACACTGAACCACCAGAGACCTCCTGGCCCCATGAAATATCAATCGGTGAGAGCTCTCCCAGAAATCTCTGTCTCAAAGCTGAGACCCAGCTCGACCCAACAGCCAGCAAGCTCCAGTGCTGGATGCCCCATGCCAATCAACAATTAAGACAGGAACACAGCCCCACCCATTAGCAGAGAGGCTGCCTAAGATCATACTAAGTTCACAGACACTCCAAAACACATCACCAGACACAGCCCTGCCCACAAGAAACACAAGATCCAGCCCCATCCACCAGAACACAGGCACCAGTCCTCTCCAGCAGGAAACCTACAGAAGCCACTGAACCATGCTCACCCACTGGGGGCAGACACCAAAAACAACGGGAACTACAAACCTGCAGCCTGTGAATAGGAGATCCCAAACGCAGCAAGTTAAACAAAATGAAAAAAAAGAGAAATACACAGCACATGAAGGAGTAAAGTAAAAACCCACCAGACCATACAAATGAAGAGGAAATAGGCAGTCTACCTGAAAAAGAATTCAGATTAATGATAGTGAAGTTGGTCCAAAATCTTGGAAATAGAATGGAGAAAATACAAGAAACGTTTAACAAGGACCTAGAAGAACTAAAGAGCAAACAAACAATGATGAACAACACAATAAATGAAATTAAAACTTCTCTAGAAGGAATCAATAGCAGAATAACTGAGGCAGAACAGATAAGTGACCTGGAAGACAAAATATTGGAAGTAACTACTGAAGAGCAGAATAAAGAAAATAGAATTAAAAGAATTGAGGACAGTCTCAGAGACCTCTGGGACAACATTATATGCACCAACATTTGAATTATAGGGCTCCAAGAAGAAGAAAATAAAAAGAAAGGGTGGGGGGGGCTTCCCTGGTGGCGCAGTGGTTGAGAGTCCGCCTGCCGATGCAGCGGACACCGGTTCGTGCCCTGGTCCAGGAGGATCCCACATGCCGCGGAGCGGCTGGGCCCGTGAGCCATGGCCGCTGGGCCTGCTCGTCCGGAGCCTGTGCTCCACAACGGGAGAGGCCACAACAGTGAGAGGCCCGTGTACTGCAAAAAAAAAAAAAAAAAAAAAAGAAAGGGTGTGAGAAAATATTTGAAGATATTATAGTTGAAAACTTTGCTAACATGGGAAAGGAAATAGTCAAGACCAGGAAGTGCAGAGAGTCCCATACAGGATATATCCAAGAAGAAACATGCCAAGACACATATTAATCAAACTATGAAAAATAAAATACAAAGAAAAAAATATTAAAATCAGCAAGGGAAAAGCAACAAATAACATACAAGGGAATCCCCATAAGGTTAACAGCTGATCCTGATCTTTCAGCGGAAACTCTGCAAGCCAGAAGGGAGTGACAGGACATATTTAAAGTGATGAAAGGGAATAACCTACAACCAAGGTGACTCTACCCAGCAGGATCTCATTCAGATCAGACGGAAAAATTAAAACCTTTACAGACAAGCAAAAGTTAAGAGAATTCCGCACCCCCAAACCAGCTTTCCAACAAATGCTAAAGGAACTCCTCTAGACAGAAAACAGAAGAGAAGGAAAAGACCTACAATAACAAACCCAAAACAGTTAAGAAAATGGTAATAGGAACATACATATCGATACTTACCTTAAATGTAAATGGATTAAATGCTCCAATCAAAAGACATAGACAGGCTTGATGGATACAAAAACAAGCCCCGTATATATGCTGTCTACAAGAGACCCACTTCAGACCTAAGGACACATAGAGACTGAAAGTGAGGGGATGGAAAAAGATATTGCATGCAAATGGAAATCAAAAAGCTGTAGTAGCAATCCTCAATTCAGACAGAATAGACTTTAAAATAAAGACTATTTTGAGAGACAAAGAAGGACACTACATAATGATCAAGGGATCAATCCAAGTAGAAAATATAACAATTGTAAATACTTATGCAACCAACACAGGAGCACCTCAATACATAAGGCAAATGCTAGCAACCATAAAAGGGGAAATTGACAGTAACACAATAATAGTAGGGACTTTAACACCCCACTTTCACCAATGGACAGATCATCCAAAATGAAAATAAATAAGGAAACACAAGCTTTAAATGACACATTTAAAAAGATGGACTTAATTGATATTTATAGAACATTCCATCCAAAAACAACAGAATACACTTTCTTCTCAAGTGCTTGTGGAACATTCTCCATGATAGATCATATCTTTATCTTGATTCAAAAATCAAGCCTTGGTAAATTTAATAAAATTGAAGTCATATCAAGTACCTTTTATGACAACAACGCTTTGAGAATAGATATCAGAGGAAAAAACTGTAAAAAATGCCAACATATGGAAGCTAAACAATACACTAATAAATAACCAAGAGATCACTGAAGAAATCAAAGAGGAAATCAAAAAATACCTAGAAACAAATGACAATGAAAAACACGATGAACCAAAACCTATGGGATGCAGCAAAGCAGTTCTAAGAGGGAAGTTTATAGCAATACTGTCCTACCTCAAGAAACAAGAAAAATCTCAAATAACCTAACCTTACACCTAAAGCAATTAGAGAAAGAAGACCAAAAAAACCCAAAGTTAGCAGATGGAAAGAAACCATAAAGATCAGGTCAGAAATAAATGAAATGAAGGAAAGGATAGCAAAGATCAATAAAACTAAAAGCTGCTTCTTTGAGAAGATAAACAAAATTGATAAACCATTAGACAGATTCATCAAGAAAAAAAGGGAGAAGACTAAAATCAGAAGAATTAGAAATGTAAAAGAAGTAACAACTGACACTGCAGAAATACAAAGGATAATGAGAGATTACTACAAGCAACTATATGCAAATAAAATGGACAACCTGAAAGAAATGGACAAATTCTTAGAAAAGCACAACCTTCTGAGGCTGAACCAGGAAGAACTAGAAAATATAAACACACACACACACACACACACACACAAAAAGAAAGAAAATATAAACAGACCAGTCACAAGCACTGAAATTGAGACTGTGACTAAAAATCTTCCAGCAAACAAAAGCCCAGGACCAGATGGCTTCAGAGGTGAATTCTATAAAACATTTAGAGAAGAGCTAACACCTATCCTTCTCAAACTCTTCCAAAATATAGCAGAGGAAGGAACACTCCAAAACTCATTCTACGAGGCCAGCATCACCCTCATACCAAAACCAGACAAAGATGTCCCAAAAAAAGAAAGCTACAGCCCAATATCACTGATGAACATAGATGCAAAATTCATCAAGAAAATACTAGCAAACAGAATTCAACATCACATTAAAAGGATCATACACCATGATCAAATGGGGTTTAATCACAGCAATGCAAGGATTCTTCAATATATACAGATCAATCAGTGTGATACACCATATTAACAAATTGAAGGATAAAAACCATATGATCATCTCAATAGATGCAGAAAAAGCTTTTGACAAAATACAATGCACATGTGTGATAAAAACTCTCCAGAAAGTAGTCATAGAGGGAACTTACCTCAACATAATAAAGGCCATATATGAGAGACCCACAGCCAACATCATTCTTAGTGGTGAAAACTGAAACCATTTTCTCTAAGATCAGGAACAATACAAGGTTACCCACTCTCACCACTTTTATTCAACATAGTTTTGGAAATTTTAGCCACTGAAGTCAGAGAAGAAAAAGAAATAAAAGGAATCCAAATCAGAAAAGAAGTAAAGCTGTCACTGTTTGCAGGTGACATGATACTATAGATAGAGAATCCTAAAAATGCTGCCAGAAAACTACTAGAGGTAAGCAATGAATTTGGTAAAGTAGCAGGATACAAAATTAATTCCCAGAAATCTCTTGCATTCCTATACACTAATGCTGAAAAATCTGAAAGAGAAGATGAGGAAACCCACCCATTTACCATTGCAACAAAAAGAATAAAATACCTAGGAATAAATCTACCTAAGGAGACAAAAGACCTGTATGCAGAAAATTATGACACGGGTGAAAAAATTAAAGACCATACAGTCAAATAGAGAGATATACCATGTTCTTGGATTTGATGAATCACATTGTGAAAATGACTATACTATCCAAAGCAAACTACAGATTCAATGCAATCCCTCTCAAGCTACCAATGGCATTTTTCACTGAACTAGAACAAAAATTTCACAATTTGTATGGAAACACAAAAGACCCCGAATAGCCAAAGCAATCTTGAGAAAGAAAAATGGAGCTAGAGGAATTAGGTTCCCTGACTTCATACTGTGCTACAAAGCTATAGTAATCAAGACAGTATGGTACTGGCACAAAACAGAAATATAGATCAA
>RJWK010025692.1:0-27518 GCA_004363435.1 Platanista minor | reverse complement strand
AGTAAGACAGGGATTTTCCTCTCACTAAGGTATGTCACATCCCTCTACCCCAACCATCTACTGGATGTTCCCATTACACTTTGAAGCAGAGACTGCTATTTTTTCTACCAATATTCATCATTAGTGGATATAAATATATTAGTAGCACTCTCATATTTTAGGTACAAATACTGCATTCCCAGCCTCCTATTCAACTCAAAGAGTTGAATCATGTAATGAAGGTCATGTAATGAAGTTCTGTCTATGGATTGTGAGCAAAATTGATGTATTCCACTTCCTAACTGTGACCCTAAAATAGAAAATGGACACATACTTGTGCCCCTTTCCATTCTTCCTTCTGATGAGAAGATAATGAGAACTAAAACAGCCACCAAGGACACTGCAATGGAAGCCACATATTGCTCCACCAGCCCTGGACTACTTACCTTGAGCTATTTATAAGTGGTTTGTATCACTGTATTTTCAAGTCTCTCATAACAGATCAGCCTGCACTTATACATACTATATTTCCTTATTGTAACCTACATTACTCTGTATTGAACTTTCTTTTTTAATGTCTGTTTAATCTATCATACTCCATGTTTTAATCATTATTTTGTTCTTAGAGCCTAACACAGAATCTGAATAAAAATGAATGAGTGAATAAATGAATGAAAGAGTGAAAGCAAGTCTACAAGATAAAGTTGGGGAGAAGTCCCCTGGTTCTTTACCCACTTCTCTTTGCATCCCATAGCACATTATTCCCTACAGATAAGTGCCCCAGCTATAGCTTGAACTCATAATCCCACCACCAATACTGATATTTAAGCACCTATGCTGAGTGAAACTCCCAAATATTCCTTATAGAGATTGGATGATCTCAGCAGTGGAGCCCCTTAAATCAAGGTTCAGAATGTACCATTTCTTGCTGAATGCTACATTTCCTTTTTGTTTTGAGTGAGATTATACAGCACATTGAAATGATACCTTCAGTATTGAATGATTTGGCATTCAAGAGAATTAAAAAAAGGCTTTCCTTTATGGTTAAAAGTAAATTACAAAAACAAGGGCTACTGGCAGGCAATTACTCTATAAGCTATAGGAATGAAAGGGATTTCACTATGTGAGTAGTTTAGATTCATATAATGTGAAGAGCTGTTGGCAGTGGGAAATCACTAAGCAATCTAAAGGAGAGCACTGAGGCTATGAATGCAATCTCTCCTTCCTCTCTCTCTGTTTCTCTCTCTCTCATTCTGTTTCTGTCTCTCTCTCACATACACACACACACACACACATGCAGACATAGTCACTCAGACCCCACAAACACACTAAATGCAGTCACTCCAAGGTAAAGATGAAAAAACTTACCTCAAAATGTATTATATATTTTTTAAAAAATAGCTGGGAATATACATATTCTGAATATTTGTCATATAAGAAAATAAATATTATAGAGCTAAAATAAAGTCATCTGCTCTCTTGACATTATGTAATAGAATTTAAAATCTAGAATTAATAAACATAATGACTTTGAAAATATCCTGTTATGGATTGAATTATATCCCCTCAAAATTCATCTGTTAAAGTGTTAACCTTCACTGCCTCAGAATGTAACTTGATTTGGAAAGAGGGTCTTTGCAGATGATCAAGTGAAGAAAAGGTCATTAGGATTGGCTCTAATCTAATATGACCCAGGTCTTTATAAAAAGGGGAAATTTGAATACAGACATTCATGAGGGTGGAACACCCTGTGAAGATGAAAGGTGATGCAGCTACAAGCCAAGGATGGCTAAAGATTGCCAGCAAACCAGGAGAAGATAGGAGAGAGGCATGGAGCAGATGCTTCCTCACAGCCCTGGGAAAAAACTGACCTTGCTGAGACCTTGATCTCAGACTTTTACACTCCAGATCTGGTAGATGATGAATTTCTGTTGTGTAAGCCACTCAGTTTGTGGTACTTTGGCACAATAGCCCTGATAAGCTAATACATACTCTGATGATTTTATGATCGTTCAAAATGCCCTTTTTATTCATTTAATTTTTTAATGTCTGAAACATTCACAGTCAGTTCAGCAGAGCCTTAGTATGCTGTGCTCAGCATTACAATCAAGGAGAGAACATCAGGAAGAGCTAAATTTTTAAACTGTTTGCTGGTGAAGGCAGGGTCTTACTCTGCAAGATTCAAGGAATCCAGGAATTATTTTTCAAGATTACTGTGTATCATTGTGCAGGTTGAGCACTGACCAGCCCTAGAGATCACCATTTATATTGTAGACACTGTAGACTTTTTACTAGATACTATTGTACACTAAATAAAATAATTTTCTGACAGATGGTGCCAGCATCTCATATCCTAACAAAATCAATACATTCTAATTTTCTGACACACGGAAGTAAAATGCCTTGAGATAGGGGTACCTTTTTCTAATTTACACAAAGATTATTAGCAAGCAGTTGTTCTGGTATATCCAATCAAAACTATTACTTTCAGGCTTCCCTGGTGGCGCAGTGGTTGAGAGTCCGCCTGCCGATTCAGGGGACGCGGGTTCGTGTCCCTGTCCGGGAGGATCCCACATGTCGCAGAGCGGCTGGGCCCGTGAGCCATGGCTGCAGAGCCTAAGCGTCCAGAGCCTGTGCTCCTCAGCAGGAGAGACCACAACAGTGAGAGGCCCGCGTACCGCAAAAAACAAAAACAAACAAAAACTATTACTTTCAAGTCCCGTTAATGACATCTAAAGTTGTTATTTCATTTCTTTAAAGAAGAGGTTATAAATCATTAGCTTAAGGGTCATATTTGGCTTGCAGATATTCATTTTATTTTGCATACTCCGTGTTTTAAACATTTGAGCCAAAGTATAAAAACAAGGTAATTTACAGGAAAACCTAGGTGTTTGGCTTCTTTTGGAAAACAATCGGAAAAATTTTCTACCTGAATATGCATTTCAGCCTAGAAAGAATAAGCTGGTGGTGAGTGTCAGTCAAATTGTGTACTCACACCACACTCACCACAGTCCTAGAGGGTTGAGTATCAGGTGACATGTCAGCAAGTTGTACCCTTGTTTATCTTATGGTAAAACAACAGAATTATTTCTCTGGGCACATGTCTTAAGTGAAAAAATAAAATAGACTGACATTTTAAGAAAAGTGAGAGAGCAGCACGTATGCCCCATCATTTAACTTTAGTTTTGTGGCTCACCCAATCCTAAGTACTTTAGTTGGAGACCCCAGGTTTAGGCACCACATTCTGTTAAAGTTCAAAAGCTCCTGGGAGGAACCAGTTAGCCTTGTGAGTCATTAGCAACTTCCTGGGAATGTGTTTATCAGATGAACTGCAGCCCCTCAGGCAGGTGGCGAGAGCAGGTTTTATAAAGGAGAGAAGGGAAAAGCAAGTATCTAAAACAAGGTGAGTGTCTGGAGAGAGCCATCCTGGCTGGACTCCAGATCACGAGGCCTGTTCTTACTGACATTCTTGCAATAACTTTATCTTAAAATTGGAATTCTCTTTCTTAGTATATCAAAAATAAATAATTTAATATATTTGCTGGTCTCCTTAAACCTCCCAGCCTTCTACCCTCACTTAGCACTCTTAAGTAAACATTAGAATTGATCCAGCAATATAACAATTTTTACATCTGTAATTTCAGTTTTGTCCATAATATTACGGCCTCTATAAATTAATTCTATTTCAGTAGGAACTGATATATTTAGTTCAATACCATATGTGTATTGGAACAGACAAGTTTAAGGAAAGTATAAACATATTTATTATTAAAAATGTAAACATCCAAGTTATCAGTATATTAACCCAAATATAAAACAGGAGGAAAACTAGACCCAAAATCAAATGGTCTGATATAGAACACACTAACTGTGTAGGTTTGGCCAAGTTGTTTAACTTCTTCAAGTCTCAGTTTATCCCTTAGTTAAATCCCAGTCTTAATGTGAGCATCAATAACAGAACAGTGGATGGTGAAATGTTTTATAAATGATGAAGTAGGGTTGTGTAAGTACAAAACATCATTAACAAATAAAATTTACTGCATGTAGAAATTTTCCATGCAGATAGTATTCATGTGTGCGTGCATGCTTGCGCGTGTGAGAGAAGGAGAAAGAGAGGATAGTTCAACATTCTGAGGTAGATTTTAATCTCTTGTGTTTATGGTTATGAAAATTTAAGCTGAGATCAAAGACATTTGTACAAAGGTATATGGTTAATAAGGGAAGTCTCAGGTTTCATATCTAACGCTAAACAAATTATGAACCCACAGAAACAAAACAAAACCAAAGTTCCAATGATTCTCATTTTCCCAATAATACTTATAAGGGCTAAATAATCAAGGGTATCAGAAAATATCTGCCTCCCCAAATACGCTACTTTGGCATATGGATTATTTTGAGATGAAAGCAACTGAGAATTAACAGGCGCAGAAAGGAGACTTCTTGGAGCTTCTCTTACCTGATTAAAAGCAGAAACCTCTGAGAAATGAGGACTGCCTTAAATCTCTCCAGGGGAGTTTTTGGCCATGAAGAAGATGGAAAGTCAGTACCTATGATGAGTCTTCACAGACAAATCTTACAAAAATAACATTTATCTTCCATTATTTGCCCCGTATATTTATCTTCCCACAATTTACCACCCCTAGAAGTCCCAACCCCCTTTACTTTGTCTAGCCATTTCTCCACAATTTATCACTGACTGTTAAAATGGTATATAAGTTTTTGAATCTAAATGCTTCTTTGTCACTTCACTTCTTTTCTGTGTTGCCCCTGTGTTTGTAAAATTTTAAACATCTGTTATATGTGTATGTCTTTTTCTCTTGTTATTCTGTCTTTTGCTAGTTTAGTTCACAGTCCTCAGTTAAGGAACATAAGAAAGTAGAGGAAAGTTTTTCCTTTCATACAATGATATTACATATCATTTAAGAAAATTATGTTTTCAGAAATATCATTATTGTTTCTTTTTTCTATGAACAACATTTTCATTGTCTTGATTCTGACTCTGAATTTAACATTTATGCATACTTTTGAGAACACTAACCTCAATATAAGTCAAGGGAATGTAAATTAAGCCACAATGAAATATTTTTCAGCTACAAGAGTGAGAAAAATAGAAGAACATTAAAGTCCCACAAGGATGTAGGAAAACAAGATTAAACACATTTTTATTGAGGGTTAAATGGAAATCATTTTAAATATCCATCAATGTTAATTACAATTAAAAGAAAAGTCGCCTAATTTTTGACTCAGCAATTCCACTTTGGAGACTCAGTCCTATAGAAATAATAACACAATTAAACTCATGTCTATACATATGTAAGGAATTGTGTATGAGGATGTAAATTGTAGTGTGTTTGTTAAGATGAAATCAACAAAACTGAAACACCCTGAGCATCCACCAACTGGGAAAATATTTGAAATATTATAATCTATTGATCTATGTAACATTTCACAGGTATGTAAAATGTATTGGCTTGGAGAATGTCTGCAACATTAACTGAAAAGGCAAAATAAAAATAATGTTTGTCATAATCCCATTTTTATAACAAACTAAAAAACAAGAAAACCCTTCCACCCTTGTCTCAGCTTATATATGAATATATAAACATAGATAAACAAGAAATTAATCATCAAGTGTTTGTAAACTAAGGCAAGGCATTGAAGAGAAGATAGAGATTTTTTCCATAAAAGTTTATTTTTTTAACATAATAAAACACAAAAATGTTATTTTTGTGTTTTATAATAAAACAATAACATTTTGGAAAAAAAAAAAAAAAACAGCTCAAAGAGTCCTCTTTGATGAATTGAGATTTTTGTGGTAAACTACAACCAAGTAAATAAGCCATTTAGATACCGTTTCAGAAATTATATAAAGGCAGAAATTAGAAGTGTTTCCACAAATGTGCTCTTGGGTAAGGGAGGCAATAAAGCTATAGTATTAACACAATCTAAAATAGTGTCCTTCTCATTACCTCTGATAGTTTCATGTGTCAGTTTAGCTAGGTCATAGCACCCAGTTATTTAATTAAACACTAATCTAGATATTATAAAGGTATTTTGTAAGTATGGGTGGGTGGGCCCCATCAAATCAGCTGAAGACCTTAGAGCAAACCCTGAAGTTTTCTGTGAAAGAAATTCTGTTTCAAGATTGCAGCATTAACTCCTGCCTGCCTGCTAGCCTGCCTTACAAATTTTGGATTTGCCAGTTTCCACAATCATGTGAACCAATTCCTTAATATACACACAATATATTATACACTGTGTACTATACACTTATATACTATAGTTTCTGTTTCTCTGGAGAACACTGACTGATACATTAAAATGTAACCTGCCTTTTATAAAATCATTAGGCTAAGCAGACTATTAAGCACTTGTTTAAATTATGTTTTAGTGATGTCTAAATCAGTATATGTGGACTAAAATTAGTATTGCATTCTTTTGCGTTAATTCCATTAAAGACTTGTGTTGGTTACAGACACTGGAAGCTGTGTCATTATAGCCATGATGTCATCAATACTCCCTCAAACCCTCACCTGCATATTCAAAAAGATGACATACTTTTGTTAGTAGAAACTTTCTGGATCTCCACACAATGTCAAATTATGTTTTCATAAGGACGATACTTTCTTATGGACATTTTCAAAGGGTTCATAAGTAAACAATGACCTAAAACTGATGATAAACAAACAAAAACACCTGAATGGGTCAATTTTAAAAGAATTAAAAAGTCATTCAAGAACAAGTCACAGAGTAAATGGTTAAATGCAGGACCAATCCTCTGATACTTCTATGTAATTACATTAATTTTAGCTTTTAACAAATTAGTAAATAACATAATTGTGAGTCAGCTTTTCATCAAGTACAGAAACTCCTCTAAGCAAAGATTGTACTAGACAGAAAAGATTTTAAATTCTTGCAATTTCAGTGAAGATTGCAATTTTTTTCATTTACTCAAAAAGGCTTTAAGCACATAGACCATTATAAATAGTGAATCAGAAAAATTGTTTGACATAGAGTTATCTCCTTTTCATTTATCTCCCTAGACCCATTTCCTCATGCTAGTGTCCTCCGGCCTTATTTCCACTGGTAATAATCTGTAATTTCTGCTATTTTCTCTTTTTAATACCACTAAGAGTCAGATTCTCCTTAGGACATATTACCTATTTATAGCCATTTAGAACATTTTACACCAATCGTCACTTTGGAGCTGTATCTGGTGGTGTAACTAGCATTTTCAGGGTTTCTGTAGACTTTTATTACATGGTGTGACATTAAGTTGATGGACTGTCTCAGTCTTATTCTCTTTCAGTTGTACACTGATCCGTGACAGCATAATGGATCTGTGACAGTGTTTGGAAGGGTGAGAACGACTACAATAACATTTTGGGGAGGATGGATATCAGAGTTCCTTTTAATACTCTTCTTAATTTTCCTCTCATATTAAAATTTTAAAAAGCTGCCAACATAGGATATGCCAATTTTCTTCAACAGAAAAAAAAATGATACCTGTTTTAGACAATTGGTATTAAGTATGATGGCAAAATAGCTGTCGATCATGCTGAACAGGGCTATTAGGCATTCCTTATAGCAAGGAGACTTCCAAGGACCCACTCAGAAGGGAATCATGTTGTGCTCCTGTCTGGATCAAAGGTTATTACATCTTGGAAGATATTCTCTGTTGAGGGAGGAGGAGAAGAAGGGTTTACTGCTCTCACAGCAAGGAATTACTCAGGAATTGCCTGAGGAGATAGTTGAACCTTCCCCTCAGCGGGCACATGGAGGTTGTACCAGGGAGCATGCTTCTGTGACTAGCTAAAGAGACTTTCAACACTCGATGATTTCAAATTTATTTACTGTTTCAAAGGTTCTACCAGTGTCCTCTCTTGGGGAGCAGGGAAAAGAGAGCAATAACATTTGCAGCTCTTTTCTCCTTTCTGAAATGCCGCAAATGATACCCTTATGCCTGTGCTTTTGGTTTTTGATGAGAGAGGCGCCAGGAAGCTTCAGGAAAGTGGCAGAGAGAGGACCAATAAGTTAGGGAATTAGTAGTAAAGTGAAAGGCACTGAAGGGGAAGAGACGTGACTCACCTTTGGCTCTGTTGCAGCAGGAACAGGAGTCAAGGTTAACAGAGTGCAGTCAGGCTGGGTGGCAGGCTGCAATATATGACATGATAATGGATGCAAGACATGGAGCTAGGGAGAAGTGATAGTCTCAACAATGAAGAACCAGTCAGGGGTGCATGCATTCTACTCTTTGTCCAAATGGACAAGTTCAATCAAAGGTTTGGAAGCTGTGTGAATCAGTCTTATTTAAACTTTACTAGAAGCCATGTGATGCTTTTATTTTTTGAAAGAATGAGTATTCTGAAAATTTTATGCATGGGAAATGTGTAATTTACATCTATCTTTCATGGCTGTGGGTCAATGCCAAACATGAACATGAACACACACACACACACACATACTTGCCCAAGTTTCTCTCAGTCTTAAAAGAAATGAAAACAGTACATCTTTTTGTTAAAAAAGATAAGAAAGGCCTGAATGTGCCAATGGTTTGGGCTACAGAACATTAAGTGTCAGGACGAAAAGTCCTTGTCAACACAGGCAGGGGAAGGCGTCAGTCTCACCCCCAGCTGTCTAAAATGGAGAGTCCAACTGCAGCCCTCTGTAGAAGACTATTGCAGTCATGATCATGGCATTCTACTGTTCACTGGGACTTATTTCCACCGAGTCAAACGTGTTACTTGACCCTCATTCACATAGGTGTGATTCTCTATGACTCCAAACCCAGTGGAAACGACCAGCATGACTCTGATTCAGGTAGAACATTTGAACTAAAGATAATAGGACACCCAACACAAAATAACGTAAGCAGTTAAGAATTGGCTCATGTGATCAAAAAGTTCAGAGGAAATGCTGGCTTCTGAGAGGTTACTCTAAAAGCATGACCAGATCCTTTCTTGTTCTACTGCCCAGGATTTCTCTTCAAGACGGCGGCCAGTGGTTAGATGGGCCTCAGGCTTTCTCTTTAACATCTGATAAAGTTTCAGATAGAGTTGGCCATGGGAAGGGATAGATACTTTAAAAAGTGTTTCTGTCCAAAAGAGAAAAGAGAAATGCATAGTGAGTGGCAATAAATAACAAATGTCAACTGCTGATCCTGTGTGCCTTGTGCTTCCTCCCTACCATTTTATCTTTTGAGTTTCATCCTCCTCCATAATTGGCCATTCATTTAGTCAATCAGTTTGCAAACAATTATTGGTTTATTGCAAGTAATTATTAATTATTGCAATTAATTTTTTATGACTTGTCTTATACTCTAGGCCTGCAGTAATGTATTTCCACTCTTCACGAACTCTCACTGTAATGAGAAGAAATATAAACTTTAATTAAAATATTCAATATTATGTATAAGTTCTAATTATGGGCATAAGTGCAAGACATGTTGTGGCAACATGTCTGTGCAGAAGGATGTCATGGAAGGTTTTACAGGAGTTGGATTTGGAATTTGAGCCCAGTAGGAGCTCTTCAAGCTGGGCACCAAGTATGGGCAGAAGAAACAGCATGTCCAAAGGAAGGAATGGGAATAATAAAAGCGCCTTGTGGGTTTTTTGGGTTTTTTTTTTTTTTTGCGGTATGCGGGCCTCTCACTGTTGTGGCCTCTCCCATTGTGGAGCACAGGCTCCGGATGGAAGTGCTTTGTGTTTTTGAGGAACAGTAGGAGAGATGATAAATATAGCAGTCATAGAATTTGAACCCGGAAAAATGGACAGAGGTCTGTAATTTTCAGCCATGCCAGCTGGCGGCCCTGGGTCTCTAGGCATACCAGTCATCATAGTTTTGTGCAGTCAGAGAGGACTCTTTGATGGTGATCCAGAATGAGGCCAACCTGATCTGGGATTTGTTCAACAAATTTTTGTCAAATGTTTGCTATGTGCAAAGCACTGGACTACTACAAATGCGTGCCATCTGACCTCAAACAGAGGCTTCCCACTGATTGGAAGTGCCCTGAATCATCTCCCAAAAACATGTCTTCTCTAAACCTTCACACCTTTTCTTTGCTCTTTTCTCTTAAGATGATCTTGACTTTTTAAATGATTGAATATAGTCACACTACATGTCATAAACTTGAAGACTCTTAGTCTTCAAGATATGTCTACCTTTACATTATTTTTTAAAACCTAAAGTCCAGGACTTCCCTGGTGGCACAGTGGTTGAGAGTCCGCCTGCTGATGCAGGGGACACGGGTTCGTGCCCCGGTCCGGGAAGATCGCACATGCCGCAGAATGGCTAGGCCCGTGAACCATGGCTGCTGAGCCTGCACATCCGGAGCCTGTGCTCCGCAACGGGAGAGGCCACAACAGTAAGAGGCCTGCATACCGCAGAAAAAAAAAAAAAAAACCTAAAGTCCATTTTCTGCTGGGATTTTTCTCCTCCTGTTCCCTGGTTCCAGTTTGAAAAGGCCCCACAAAGAATGCTTAGCCCTTCTGAAGGACAACGCTCAATCTATTCAGTGGTTATTTCAGTGTTAAATATGCTCAGGATTCGCCTGAAGGAGTTCGATATGGCCAGGCCCTCTGACTGCTCTTGCTTCCCTGGTGCTTTGCCCCATCATTTATCAATTCCCTCTTTTATTATCTCCCTCTCCACTGACTCCTACCCGTTGACATTCAAAAATACTCAGATAATCCATCGTCCCCCAAAAAACACTAAAAAATATGCATTGATTCTAGTCGCCTTTCAACATGTTTCTTCACATGAAAGAAGTTTATTCTTGCCTTTTTTCTATCTTAATTATCCACTATTTCCTTAGATTACTGAAATGAACTTTTTATACAAGATTGGCCACATGATTCATGGAGCCCAGCACAAGAGGAAATTGTGTCCTTTGTTACAAAGCAGGAGAAAGATTTCTTCTTTTCTAATTCGAGGTATCTCCCTTAACCTGTCATAGAGCTTTTTATTTGACATTTAATGTCTCACTTCCCTTTGCCACAGGGATACTCAAGGGGGAGTGCAGACTGTCACAGGCACCTGGGGCTCCACTCTGAGACTCAGTACGGAAGGTATGTCCCCAACATCAGGGGACCCCACGGGGACAGAAGGCAAAGGGGCAGTACTATATCCAGGCAAAAATCCTGGTAAAAGTTGTCATCAACTCTCCTCGTTACTGCAATAGCTTTCTACTGATCTCAGCACTGTGTCCCCAGAGTATTCCCAACAAAACGATCAGAGCCATATTTTCAAACGTGTGGCAAGTCATGCCATTTCTTTGCACAGAAACTTCTAACGATCGACTTCCCTCACACTTGGGGTAAAGGCCAAATTTCTTAGAAAGACCTCTAAGACCCTGTGTGATCTGGCCCTGTGCTATCGTTCTGTCTGTACTCATTTCCTGCCATTCCCCTTGCCTCTCACACCCCACTGGCCTCTGCTATTTCTAAGCCATTCAAACATGTTCTTGCTGCATGGACTTTGCACTTTCTGTTTATGCAAAAAGGGAATTTTATATGTGAAAAGTTCAAAGTTAAATCAACCATCATGCAAGGTTCAATCTAGGTATCAAGCCACAAACTGAGGAATCTAGCTCTCAGTGCTTCAATAATCAGCAATCCTCAGCAACAGCCCTGTTCTCACCTCGCACAGGAAACCCTCAGTATCAACTTAAGAACACCAACAGATAAAGTATCTCTTTCCAATGGTTCCAGCAAAAATTTTTGAAAGTTCACAGTGAAACTCTTGGGGATACATACACATCTTAAAAAAAAACAAAAAGTGACTAAAATATTTGGCACTTTGATTGTCCAGACCTGAGTTTTGTGGCTATATGCTCACACCTGGAGGCTATGGGAAATGGAACAGAGTAAGAAATGAGCGCTTCCTGAAAGGAAAAGATCTTATTTCCCAACATAAAATACATGTCAAATGTGGCTATTTAATGTAATATTGTTATCAAGATCATTTTTTTGAATAATATTATATTTAATGACATAAATGGCTCATGACATAATGCTACATTTAAAAGTAGTATATTATAAATGAGTTATGAGTGAGTGAGTGAGAGAGAATGAAAGTTCTGGAATAGGATAAATGAGATGTTAAGGGAATAGTCCTTGAGTGATGGAATTATGCAAGATTTTCACTTATTATTTCTTTATGTTACTGATATTGTCTACTACGATCATGTATTTCATAAATATGAACTATTCTTAGGTAAATAGAAGAGGATAAGTATAAAATTCAGTGGAGCTACTGTTTATGAGCTTAGTTTTTGTAATCTTGACTTTCTGAGTGCTGACCCTGGATCCACTGATTACTATGTGTATAAACTTGTGCAAGTCACCTTACTTCTCACACCTCAGTTTCTTTATCTGTAAGGTAGGAATGATAGTGCCTACTTCCTAGGGTTGTGACAAGGAATACAGTCACATATACAGCCTTTAAAGTGCAGCACTCACCCCACAGTCAGGACTAAAAACTGTCACCATCACAATGCGTTTGATCTGGGTACAAGTGGACCAAAAAGCAGAGATATGCTTCAACATTCTATGTAAGATTATGCTTTCTTATAAGAAGATCATTTTGTAACTTTTTAATGTGACTTTTGGGTTGGTTTCTATGACCATTGGCTATCTGATGTTGAAAGAGCCAGGGTAATACGAAGCCCTCAGCCATGGGAGAAAAAAAAAAAAAAGAAAAAAATCCCATGGGTGAATCTCTGACTTTCCTGCCAGGAATTATTCCAGCGTCCTTGTTCAAACACTAGGACTACATCCTATCAGCCATTAGTCAAAGAGATAAAGTAGATGATTTAAGCTAGGGCTGGGGCCTCTTTCAGGTAACTCTATAGAACTCTTCATTTCAGAGGCACTTTTTTTTTTCTTCGCTTCACAGTGAAATCTTTGTGGCCCTTGTGTAAACTGCCTCAACCACTAAGTAGGTGCCTAATTTTTTAATGAAAATAATTTTTAACTTGTGTCTATCAGAAGAGAAAACAAGAGAGAAAAATGTCACTGACTGCTGCCTATCAAATAATTGGAGTTCTCATGAATAGGCCCCAGATGACACAGCAGCCTTAAATAAAAGATAAAATGGAAACAAGACTCTTTGAATAAAGCTGCCTGAAAGCAATTTCCTTCTTGAACTGAGACACTGCTGATCTGAAAGCCACAAATTTTAGAGAATCATGCAGTGTCTGAGACTTTGATTGTATAGTTAATAAAGTATATAAAAAAAAAATCTTCATCTCATACAGCTGATGACATGCAAAACAAATTCAAGATGTTCAGTGACAGAGTTGCAAGAATTCTAAATAAAAAATGACATAGGAGTTAAGGCTGTTCTTCTAACCTTTCACAAACTTACACCTACAGAGTCAGATAATTTTTTTTTTTTTTCAAATCACAGCACTGAAGTTTTAAGATAGAAACTTATTTCAAATATTAATTCTCAAGATGTCTGCATCATCCTTATATTGCCAGAAATTTATTTGACAACAAAAAATTAAATGCCTAAGAACTTTTTATGAATCAAAAAAAAAAAAAATGTTCTCTAACTGGCAGTGTGTTTTAGGAAGACCTCTCCTTCCCTTGCTCTCCATCTTTATTCTCGAGTCATTGTCTCTGTGTGAAGGAAGCCAGTATATTTGACTTTTAGCTCAAGCCATTTAGCTCAAAGCTCCCTAATAGCTTGTTTTTCTTCCCCAAAATCATGAAGTTTGAACTTGAGAGGAAATAAATATATTTCACGTTTTTAAATGTAGTTGTTCTATGCACATTCTTCTGCCAATATTGATGATATTAAAAGGTTAATGAAAACTATATAAAGAATGAGCCAGCCACTAAGACTCCAGGCAGAAGGAGGATTGTTTGGCCAGATGATATAATTCCAAAAAGATAAAAGGGGTTAAGACTCTGAAACAGGAGGGGGGGGCAGGGCACAACCTTTGAAAGAATGACATAGCCCAGGGACATGACATAAACTGATTAGAACCAAATGGGTCCAATCACAAATTGGGTCTTCCACCAGACCTTGAGCTTCAGTATATGCTCACTGTAACACATCAGCAAGCTAAATGACATACCCACAGGCGCGATGACAGTTCCAAGGCCAACCATAAGGATCAAAAAGTGGGCAGTGGCCCAATTCCTGGAAATCCCCACCCCTTCCCAAAGTAGCTTGATTACTCCTCCCACTCATTAACCTATGAAATTATCCACCCCTATAAAAACTGACAACCCCATACCCTGGAGCTTTTCTCACCTTCTGAGATGGTCCACACTCTCTGTGGAGTGTTTCTCTCTAAATAAATCCAATTCTTACCTATCACTTTGTCTCTCACTGAATTCTTTCTGCTGTGAGACATCAAGAACCTGAGCTTCATTAAGTCCTGAAACTAGGTGTGTGATCTCAGTTAGAGGACCTTGGGTTTTGGCCAGGTTTGAGTCCCAGCTGTGTGGGTTCAAGTCCCAATCAGGGTTTTGACTGGGTTCAATTCCCAGCTGCCTGGGTTCAAGTCCCAATCTGAGGTGCACAGTTTCAACTCCATTTAGTCAAGTACCACAACAGGATACGGAAGTCCTGAAAATTAGGTTTGATGGATGTAAGCAGGAGAGGAACATACCATCATTTTTAAGAAATGGAAGAGGAAATTTCAGAGATGAGGTACAGAGGTGACCACTGCGATGAGTCTTGCCTTGGTGGGAAGATCTATGGTCCTTCCTGCCAGACTGTGTCTGTAATTGCAATAATCATTTTACAAAGAAATCTTGAAAATACTCTCTTAATGTATATATATTTGCTTCTTTTTGCTAAGTTCTGGGAATATCCTAAGAAATGGTAAGCACCACTGGACTTTTTTATTCCTATTTAATGAAATTTGTTTCTTAGTGCTAAGTTCCTATCAATGTGAATATTATTTCATGCTTTTAGCAATCACAGAGTTTTTATGTTCTGCTCTTCCTAATGAAGAGAACTTTGCTACAGTCTTGACCTTTTTTCTCCCTGGATTATTTTCAACCAGGGTAGGTCAATTGACTTGAATCTGTTTCTCCTTCAGTGCGTGATCAAATCTGTAATGGGGGCAGGGGTTGTGTATGGGGAAGGGGAGATTAGAGGTTTGTACTGTGAAAAATGGTAGATGAGTTTAAAGGTGGAGTCTTCCATAGCCCTTTTAGTCTTATCAAGTTATTGTTCCTTTTTTTTTTCCACTTAGGAATTATTTATGGGTGGAAATGGAGATTTTATTCTACTAATGTAATCAGTCCATTCAAGGACAGGAATGCAATGTTTTTGGCCTTTGGGTAGTGATCAACTTTGACTGATATTATCACCTGATCAGCCCTCTGGAAGTAAATAAAAAAATCTAAAATCTGTTTGCTTTATTTTTCTTGTGAAGAGAAATATGGCAAAAGTCCTACCAACTGATATGAATTAATTGTTGCCATGGGGGAAGATGGTGGCTGGTATATTTTTGTTTTGTTATAGAAATATGTAGATTTAATCATAATTAGGTCTTCAGGTACATATCTGGTGATTATATATACACCATATATTTTATGTATTTATTTACATATAAATATATATGTATTTTATATTTTAATATATATATAATTAAATCAATCTTTTCATTTAATAATTCTAGTTGATGCCAAAACTTAGTTTCTACACCGGTGCCGAATTGAATCTCAGAGATAGAGTTTTGGGTGAAGTAGAAAAGAATAGTTTTATTGCTCTGCCAGGCACAAGTGAACACAGTGGTCTTGTGCCCCTCAAAACTGTGTTCCAACCTGGGAGGATTTGGTGAGGAGTTTTATAGCAATAATTCAGGGGCAGGGTTGCTGATAAGATTATGGTGTGTGCAGGGCCTGCATTCCTTTAATCTGGTCTCAGGTAATCTCTTGATGATTACCATCTCTTGATGGTAATCTCTTCTCTGGTTCATTTAATGTGGTCTCAGGAGGTCTTCTCTGGAATGAAGAATGCTGACGTCTTCCATTTGTTGGGTTTTAACGCGGTAAAGAGCTCAAAGATATCGTTATGTGTATCCCTTGAGGTGGAACCAGGACCCTGCCCTAAGGCTGCACTATTGTTTCTTGACTGCTCCTTCCTTGTCTCTGCATCCTCTCCCTTCCTTGATTAGCAACTGTTTGAAAGACTTCCATGCCCAGGAACCCCACAGGACCCTGCTTGGTTTCATAGTTCAGTGTTCTAAATTTTTATGAAGAATTGATTTTGTATGACATGTGGGAATCTATCTTTTCTGTCAATTTCATATGTGAGAACCCTCTGAATTAGTATATAACTTGTAAGTATGAGATAATTTTCTCTATAATTATAAGAATGACTCAATATGAAAGACTCAGTAATGGATTGTCAAGCAGAGTAGGATGCACTGGTTATCAATCCCAGGGGAGGATTCTAAACACTTCTGCCCATAGCATCTTGGTATTGGAGTTGCCAAGGAATAGACAACTCAGTCAAGCACTAGATGAAATTACACATTACTCACATAGAAAAGAGACAGAGCAAGATAAACTTCATTATTAGGCATTGGTCCCCCATGGCCAACAGGTTTTTTCCCGGGGCCCAGGCAGGGCAAATAGCCTATGTGCACCCCTCTTGTGCAACAGTGGAAGGACACTGCCCCCCCACACATACACACAGAGGACCGATATAGCAGAGCTGGAGTTGACCAGATGCCACATAATGCACATGCTTAACAGAACAAAAGAACACACAACAAGCATGAAACAGGAAGAGATATTCACACACAAGGTGATAACCCCAGGAAAGGAAATGTGGGCTCTTTATCTCTGGTAAGGAAGGGTTCCAGGCTTAAGGTCCATTCTTATGCAGCTGAGCAGGGGCCAGAACACTGAACATGAGACTGCCTTTCCCAGTAAGAATGAACACAGATCTTGGTCCATTAGGTATATAGTTGCAAAGATAGTGGTCTTCATGGTTGGGAAGTATTAGTTATTATTGTGAGGAAATTGAGCCATTCATAAGAGATGTGTTTATACAACCTCTTAATGGTTAGGGCCATGCCTTAATTGTGTTATATACTCTGAGTAATAAGATCACTTTTTAATCAAAATATCAGGACACTTTTCTTATCCTGGGCTACATTTATTCTTTTCTATCCATGAACACCAAGATGGCTTGAAGGAAAGATTAGTTAAATGTTACACAGATTGGAGGTCCAAATCCATGCCACTCAGAATCATAGGGTCAGGAATAGGATGAATGTTGATGTATTGGGAAAAATTAAGCAGCAGGTTATTTAGGATTTTCTGAGGAATATTTTATCCAAAGTTTCCAATTAAACTCAAGGTTTAGGCCACCAAGCAGTCATGAGGAAAGCATTCTGCAGGAAACTCTGTAGGTAGATGATAGCCAGTGGGCAGGTACAAAAAAGAAACTAAGATTTCATAAGAGATTGTAATTTAGGAGTAGAACATTTATTCCTGGTATATATTTTTAGGCTACATAATTAAGATTTATTCTCAAGATAACTAATCAAAAGCTGAATCACCAAGAAATTAGGACATTTGAGACCTGAGTAGAACCAGACATAAACTTGAGCATGTGTAGTCATTGATTTAGAGTCTCTTAAATCATCCATTCTTTGGGCCAGGATTGATTCTAGAGCTCGAGATAAAGAAATGCAGAGACCATATCTAAATGCAAGGGCGAATAAACTGGGCATGCCAAAACTGTCAAGCAAAACCTGTGTGTGTATTTTAATTCTTATGAAAATCACCATCCTTACCAAATCTTAATTGGCTTAGTTGAGGTATATGGCTAGGTCTCACATTTTTTTAATCCTAAAAGCTCAACAGGTGCTGAGTTTGAGAAAAGAGGAAATCAGAGTTAGGAATCCTCCCATAACATCCTTAATCCTAAATGATCTGTCCTTGATTTAGAAAGATAGTTATCCATTGCCTAACTCACTGACTGAGGAATTCTACAAGCAAATAATGGTCTCCACTTGGAGTTCGAATCAGCAGAATTCCCTTTCTTCTCTGAAGCTGGAGCCAAAGTTCTAACAAAGATCTTACTACAGGTCATAGCTTGAGTTCTCTAGGAAGGAAACTGAGCTGGACTCTGAGATGAATCAACTCCTACAGAAGGCAGGATAAGCCAGCAGGATCTGGCAGAAGGAGTAGTTGAGCTGATGGCCTGATGAAAATCTCTACCAATAATTAACCCTATGGAGAAACTCTGGAGCTAAAACAGCCTGTTAATGTTGTTCTGTACTGGGTGAACTGAAATGATCTGGCATTTATATAAACCCCTCATCCGTCATTTGATGGCTGCATTTGTAAGGATATGACCTTGGACAAGGAAGTTCTCTGCAGCTCAAGGCATTGCTGAAGGTGCTGCCAGCTGGAACTTGCCTTCAACAGCAGCCCCAGAAGCTGGGGTAGCAAGTCTTCCTTGAAGGGGGATTTGAGCAACAAGTACAGCCTTAAAGGAGGATCTGGACAGGGCCTCACCATGGCCACCACAACTCCCCTTTCTCTTGTAATAAGACTGTGTTGTGCAGGAAAAAAATGTGCATATAAGGGTTGCATACAAGAATTCACTAAATAAAATTTATCATCATTTCCATGGATACCTTAGATTTAATGTCAATTCCTACATATATTTTCTTCTTTATAAAAGAAGGTTTTCCAGGCATTTTTCCCCCCAAAGAGTAGTAGCAAAATGCCTTGATCATAGAATATATCAGTTAATGTTTCTGGACTTGTTTTTTCAAATCTGGGAGCAGTCAGTTGAGAAAACTTCCAATCAAGAGAACCTCAGGGCAGTTTGTAGTGAGGATGCACAGTACTTTAGTAAATTTCAGGGTTCAAAATCCACTTAAGGTTTTAACAGTTTCAAGGAAAGCAGATTCATGACCCAGAATCTAAGATAAAGTTGTTTCTAATATTCTGTAATTATAACCTCTCTGGTATAAGTTCTATTCTTAAAAATCCATTCATTTTATTTTTTTTTAATTTACAAAATATTATATCATCTTTATTTATTTTAATACAATGCTTTGAAACTTAAGATCAAATCTGGTTTAGTAATATTTCCCAAATACAACACCATCAAGTACAAATATTACAAAGGATCTCTGAGTGTTCTTGTTAAGTGGTCTATATCATGTTGTACATCTTAAATATGTGCATTCTTTATATATAAGAAAAGACATTCACTTTAAATAGACTTTAGTGAACATTTTGTTGCTAAAGTGGTAGTTGCCCTTGAGGATCCCAGATGGAAAACAGCTCTGCAGACACACTCTTTAGATGAAAAAACACTATCTCCTTGACCAGTGGCACCAAATATTTGTCTAAGTGTAGAGATGCAGGTAAAGAATATCTCTTTTCAGGCCCTCCTGCCCCTACCCCGGGCTGAGCTCTATCACAGAGTTCTCCTGTACCCTTCTGGACCAGAGGTGAATTTGTTCTGCCTAAGCCTAGGATCAACATCTGGGAGAATAGACCGCGTTGATCTCATCCAGGACAACGGACTCTCCTCTTTATTAAGTCCTTATTTAGCTGAACTATAAATATTATTAAACATTTGCTTATGAACTTCCAGAGCACCATGCTGTTCAACAGATGAGGCTGGTGTGTTTTAATTTTCTGCACTCTGAACGTGCTTGGGTGAGTTTCCTTTCTGTACTCCACATTTTCTTAAGTTCCAGCTACTGGAAAGAATTTTTTCTACAATCCAAGGCACACACTGTCTTCATTTTTTTTTTCTGTTGGTGGGGGGTGGGGGGGTTGGTTTGGGGGTGTGTGTGAGAACAGAAGGATTATGGGGGTGGAATGGGTTATGACACATTTTTATTTGCAGCTGCTCTGACTCCCTTGCTTTAATCCAGCTCAGATCTCAGCAGAAACCTAACACCATTCCATTGACCCTAGAATTGCACCAGTGACTCAAATCACCAAATAAGGTAAGTCATTTGTTATCTGAGCCATAAATATTTACATCCACTAGTGACAAATGTATAAAGAGTGTGGAGTGACTGTGTAATTTCAGCTGCCCTCCCCAGGCCTGTCAATAGTTTCTGTTATCTCTTGAAAGCCCTAATGACTAATGTGTGCTAGTTGGATAAGAATGTACTCTCCAGCTTGTTAACCTCCTCTAATTGTTCATTATGACCACATTAGTCACCTAGGAAGTTTTTATTTTCCTTTTAAATTTAGAGCCTGTTACACAAAGTTGTTGGTACTGGCAAGTATCTATCACCTTCCTGGCCTCCTTCATTCCTTTACACATTCTCTTCCCATTGTTACCAAAAACCCAAGGGACCATCACCATTTATTTTTCTTCTTTACTTTACCAACATAATAGCGACAGAACAATTCCATTCTTTTCACTTCTTCCTGCCTATAGATGACTTTGGAGGTTAAGTCTTAAGAATGCATCTAAGCAATGCTTAGGCGTAGGCTGATGCTTTCTGAATCTAACAGGTGACCTCATCACAAAGCAGTTACGATATAAAAGCATTTTCAAGCAAGCACATTGAAAAATCTTTCAAGTATTAACTGGACTGAAACGGAGCATGCTGAGGGCAAAGTGAATCCTGTTTTATTCTTGTATCAAGAGTTTTACCATGGGCTTCCCTGGTGGCGCAGTGGTTGAGAGTCTGTCTGCCGATGCAGGGGACGTGGGTTCGTGCCCCGGTCCGGGAAGATCTCACATGCCGCGGAGCGGCTGGGCCCGTGAGCCATGGCTGCTGAGCCTGCGCGTCCGGAGCCTGTGCTCCGCAACGGGAGAGGCCACAGCAGTGAGAGGCCCGTGTACCGCAAAAAAAAAGCTGTACCAGTAACAAAAATGGAAAATCAGTAAAATCATGCTGCTGTTCTTTCATCCACTAGGTCATTATGCAGAGCTTGTATTTTAATATAATCACTAGATAAAGAACTCCAAAGATTAGATAGAGGGATAAAAGTATATTTAATGAATTTAAAAGATGAGGGCTAACAATATCTAAAAGTTTAGATAATTCAATTTTAAAAGACTTGACTATATCGTTAAAAGGATGAGTTAATTGGTACTGACTAACTGCATATATATCTACATTATAGGTATAACATTTGAGAAAATGGTTGAAGATTTCCCTAAAATGCTGTAGTGGTTTGATGGCTAAATTCATTGGCTTAGTTATAGTTGAAATTTTTTCTTTAGGAAGAATTTGGATATAACAAAAACTTTAACAGATCCTCAGAAATATCTGAGTTGATAACTTGCAGAGATTTGAATCATACCAGAAAATAAGATTCAACTCACAGATCCTTCTAAAAGTTTCCTAACACTCCAGGCTAAATTAAGTGCTACTCTTTTCCTGCTCCCACACTATCCTGTGTATATTCCTATTGCACCACCTCACAGGAATTTCAGTTCCTTGAATGCAGAACCTTGCTGATTCATTTCAAAATCTCAAAAATTCAGCAATGTTTTGTAGATAATTTGAGCATAGAAAATATTAGTTGAATGAATGAATGAGAAGTGAAGCTGAGAAAGACAAAATGGAAAGGATCATAAGAGAGGGGGTGTTAGGTCTTCTAAAATCTTGATTAGAATAGTCAGGTATCAGGAACTGTGTGTGTGTGTGTAGGTAGGAGCGACTGATGAGGATAACACTGTTTTTCATGAGGCAATGACTTATAAACGATTAAGCTAAAATGAACTGCAGAGACTAAGCTGACTTTGGGAGAATTATATTTGTAGCCTTAAAAATTATTTGGGATTCAGTTACCTGAATTAACAGCCGTGTGCACAAGAGAATTTTCTTTTTTTTTTTTTTAACATCTTTATTGGAGTATAATTGCTCTACAATGGTGTTAGTCTCTGCTCTATAACAAAGCAAATCAATTATACATATACATATGCTCCCATATCTCCTCCCTCTTGCATCTCCCTCCCTCCCACCCTCCCCATCCCACCCACCCAGGTGATCACAAAGCACTGAGCTGATCTCCCTGTGCTATGCGACTGCTTCCCACTAGCTATCTATTTTACGTTTGGTAATGTACATATGTCCGTGCAACTCTCTCACTTTATCACAGCTTACCCCTCCCCATCCCCATATCTTCAAGTCCATTCTCTAGTAGGTCTGTGTCTTTATTCCTGTTCTGCCCCCAGGCCCTTCACAACACTTCTTTTTTTCTTAGATTCCATATATATGTGTTAGCATATGGTATTTGTCTTTCTCTTTCTGACTTACTTCACTCTGTATGACAGACTCTAGGTCCATCCACCTCACTACAAATAACTCCATTTCGTTTCTCTTTATGGCTGAGTAATATTCCATTGTATATATGTGCCACATCTTCTTTATCCGTTCATCCGATGATGGACACTTAGGTTGTTTCCATCTCCTGGCTATTGTAAATAGAGCTGCAATGAACATTTTGGTACATGACTCTTTTTGAATTATGGTTTTCTCAGGGTATATGCCCAGTAGTGGCATTGCTGGGTCATATGCTAGTTCTATTTGTAGTTTTTTAAGGAACCTCCATACTGTTCTCCATAGTGGCTGTACCAATTCACATTCCCACCAGCAGTGCAAGAGTGTTCCCTTTTCTCCACAGCCTCTCCAGCATTTATTGTTTCTAGCTTTTTTGATGATGGCCATTCTGACAGGTGTGAGATGATATCTCATTGTAGTTGTGATTTGCATTTCTCTAATGATTAATGATGTTGAGCACTCTTTCATGTGTTTGTTGGCAGTCTGTATATCTTCTTTGGAGAAATGTCTTTTTAGGTCTTCTGCCCATTTCTGGATTGGGTTGTTTGTTTTTTTGTTATTGAGCTGCATGAGCTGCTTGTAAATTTTGGAGATTAATCCTTTGTCAGTTGCTTCATTGGCAAATATTTTCTCCCTTTCTGAGGGTTGTCTTTTGGTCTTGTTTATGGTTTCCTTTCCTGTGCAAAAGCTTTGAAGTTTCATTAGGTCCCATTTGCTTATTTTTGTTTTTATTCCATTTCTCTAGGAGATGGGTCAAAAAGAATCTTGCTGCAATTTATGTAATAGAGTGTTCTGCCTATGTTTTCCTCTAAGTGTTTGATAGTTTCTGGCCTTACATTTAGGTCTTTAATCCATTTTGAGCTTATTTTTGTGTATGGTGTTAGGGAGTGTTCTAGTCTCATACTTTTACACATACCTGTCCAGTTTTCCCAACACCACTTATTGAAGAGACTGTCCTTTCTCCACTGTACATTCCTGTCTCCTTTATCAAAGATAAGGTGACCATATGTGCGTGGGTTTATCTCTGGGCTTTCTATCCTGTTCCATTGATCTATATTTCTGTTTTTGTGCCAATACCATACTGTCTTGATTACTGTAGCTTTGTAGTACAGTCTGAAGTCAAGGAGTCTGATTCCTCCAGCTCCGTTTTTCGTTCTCAAGATTGCTTTGGCTATCAAGAGAATTTTCAGTAACACATTGGCTGCTATCTAGACTCGGGGACATCACTTTCCTCTAGTATACAACTGCTTTTTCACCTCCTCCTCTGCCTTCCACCTTCTAAATGTTCAGTGCCCCCTTAATGGTTCCTAACTGAAGTTCTTCCCTTCCCACCAGGGCTATATATCCTCCAGGCTCCCAAATTCTCTCTCTTTCCCTGCCCAGCAAAGCTCCTATTTCCTGAATTACTTATTTTTAGCTTAATATTCATATGACTAGTCAAATAATTGTCACTATGACTTACAGATTTGATCTCCTCAGGATATTTACTTTTAAAAAGAGGAGTTTGCTAATCCCAATTAATTTCTAATTGTTCAAATATTTATATGAGAAAAGATGAAGATATTTTAAGTCGAAGGATTTTTGGTGGCTCTTTCTACTCATCCCTCTTCTGGCTGTGCACCCACTCCCGCACTTACTCATCAAACAGTACAGTATACAAATCAACCCTGCTCAGTTTCATATAGTCACACTATGTATTTTGCTATGTTCTTTAGCAAGTGTCTTTTCACCCTAAAATTCCCAGTGAAAGGAGAATTACAACTAAACAAATGCAACAAGGTTTAAAAGAGCCATCATTCATAATATGAGTCACTATATGTAAGAGTGTCCAGTATACAAGATGATGCTCCTTTGAGGCAGACCATCTAGACCAAGATATATGACCTTTGGATACTCATTTAGGCTTTTATCCACCATTTCCTTATTGGTAAAGTGCTAATAAATGCTGTTACTGTGGAGCTAGGAACTAATGTATGTGAAAGTGCTGAGTAAAATAAGCATCTTAAAAATAAAAAAACATTGTTAATATCAACTACTGTAGAATTTAAGTAAAATACATACAATATGATTACTCTTGAGCCAACATATTCTCCTTTGAAGAATGAATCCTCTAAAAGAAAGTATAATGAGTATTTTATTATTTAAAAAAAAAGTTGATCCTTAAAATACAGTTCAGATTCAATGAAACCACTGTTATAATACCAATGGTATTTTTCACAGAACTAGAACAAATAACCTTAAAATTTGTATGAAAACACAAAAACCCTCGAATACCTAAATCAGTCTTAACAAAGAATAGACATGGAAGTATCATGCTCCCTCACTTCAGACTATACTACAAAGCTACAGTATTCAAAACATTGTAATACTGGCACAAAAACAGACACATAGGACTTCCCTGGTGGCGCAGTGGTTGGGAGTCCGCCTGCCGATGTGGGGGACGCGGGTTCGTGCCCCAGTCCGGGAGGATCCCAAGTGCCACGGAGTGGCTGGGCCCATGAACCATGGCCGCTGAGCCTGCGCATCTGGAGCCTGTGCTCCGCGGCGGGAGAGGCCGCAGCAGTGACAGGCCCACGTACCACAAAAAAAAAAAAAAAAGACACATATATCAATGGACTAGAATAGGGAGCTCAGAAATAAACCCACACACTTATGGTCAATTAATCTATAACAAAGGAGGCAAGAATATACAACAGAGAAAAGACAGTCTTTTCAATAGGTAGTGCTGGGAAAACTAGAGAGTTATATGTGAAATAATGAAATTAGAACATTTTTCTCACACCATCTACAAAAATAAACTCAAAATGGATTAAAGATCTAAATGTAAGACTGAAAACCATAAAATTCCTAGAAGAAAGCAGGCAGAACACCCTTTGAAATAAATCATAGTTTTGGGGTCTCTTTCAAGGCAAAATAAATAAAAGCAAAAATAAACAAATGGGATCTATTAAACTTAAAAACTTTTGTAAAACAAAGGAAGCATCGACAAAACAAAAAGACAGCTTACTGAATGGGAGAAAATATTTGCAAATGATATGACCAAGAAGTGGTTAATATCCAAAATATATAAATAGCTCATACAACTCAATATCAAAAAAAAACAAAAACAAAAACAAAGAATCCAATTAAAAAATGGGTAAACAACTGGAACAGATACTTTTCCAAAGAAGATATACAGATGGCCAACAGTCACATTAAAAATGCTCAACATCACTAATCATCAGAGAAATGCAACTTAAAACCACAATGAGATATCACCTCATATGTATCATAATAGCTATCATTAAAAAGTCTACAAATAGCAAATGTTGGTGAGAATGTGGAGAAAAGGGCAACCTAGTACACTATTGGTGAGATTGTAAATTGGTGCAGCCATTATGAAAAACAATATGGATGTTCCTCATAAAACTAAAAATAAAACTACCATATGATCCAACAATTCTACTGCTGGATATATAGCTAAAGAAAATGAAAACACTAATTCTTAAAGATACATGTGCCCCAATGTCCATAGCAACATTATTTATAATAACAAATATATGGAAGCAACCTAAGTGTCCATCACAGACAAATGGATAAAGAAAACATGCACACACACACACACACACACACACACACACACACACACACAGATATATACACAATGGAATACTACTTAGCCAAAAAAAAAATGAAATTTTACCATTTGCAACAACATGGATGGACCTGGAGGGTATCAAGCTAAGTTAAATAAGTCAGACAGAGAAAGATAAACACTGTATGTTATCATTAATATGTGGAATCTGAAAAACAAACTAGTCAATATAAAAATAGAGACTCACAGATATAAAGAACAAACTAGTGGTTACCTAATGTGAGGAGAGGGAAGAGGAGAGGGGCAAGATAGGGGTAGGGGATTAACAGGTACAAACCTATGTATAAAATAAATAAGCTACAAGAATATATTGCACCACAAAAGAAATATAGCCAATATTTTATAATAACTATAAATTAAGTATAATTTATAAAATTTTGTATCACTGTGTTGTAAACCTGAAACTAATATAATATTGTAAATCAAGTACACCTCAAAAAATTTTTCAATAAAATTTTATTGAAATTCAAGATAAAGAAGCAAATCATTTTTTTCCATCTTTATTCTGCTTCTTAGGCTTTTTATTTTTAAGTTTGGGAATGAATGCTATGAGATTGTAAGTGTTATATGCAGAAAGACCCAATAAATTAGTTGGAGCACAGAGCTTGTGAGTAGTAATAGAAGCCCTCAGGATCAGCCTTAATGATAGTTTTCCCAAAAATAGATCTTGGGAATGTCACTGAATCTCACTGAGCCTGGGATTCTTATTGTTTTATTTTTTTTAAAAAAAGATAATTCAACAATTTATTCACAAATACAATTAAGTAGACTCTATGTTGGCATTGGTGAGGTAAATATAAATTCAATGCTGCCCTTACCCATGAGAGTTCACCTGCCCTGTCTACCTCACAAGAATTTTGTGAGGATCAAATTAGAAGTATAAGACTGTGACTTGGCAAGTGCAAAATTATCTACAAATAAATAAAATTAAGTCTTTTTCATAGAGAACTACCTTTTAGGACAGTAAAAAAGGATGTCTAAACTTTAGCAAGCATATAACAAAAGCCATAGATTTTTAAATCTCCTAATGGAGCTTACCAAGAAGGTCTATGGAGGTTTCATCTACTTTTTTTTTTGTAATTTTAATTTATATTATTATTTTATATAGCACATTCTTATTAATTATCTACTTTATACATATTAGCGTATATATGTCAAGCCCAATCTCCCAATTATTCCCACAACCAACACCTCCCCGCTTTCCACCCTTGGTGTCCATACGTTTGTTCTCTACATCTGTGTCTCTATTTCTGCCTTGCAAACTGGTTCATCTGTACCATTTTTCTAGATTCCACATATAAGCATTAATATATGATATTTGTTTTTCTCTTTCTGACTTACTTCACTCTATATGACAGTCTCTAGGTCCATCCACGTCTCCACAAATGACCCAATTTTGTTCCTTTTTATGGCTGAGCAATATTCCATTGTATACATGTACCACATCTCCTTTATCCATTTGTCTGTTAATGGGCACTTAGGTTGTGTCCATGTCCTGGCTATTGTAAATAGTGCTGCAGTGAACATTGGGAGGCATGTGTCTTTTTGAATTATGGTTTTCTCTGGGTATATGCCAAGTAGTGGGATTGCTGGGTCATATGGTAATTCTATTTTTAGTTTTTTTTTTTTTTTTTTTTTTTTTTTTTT
>RJWK010025691.1:0-27519 GCA_004363435.1 Platanista minor | reverse complement strand
TTAAAGAGGTTAAAATGTTGCACTAAAAAGAACTCATGTAATGCAAAAAAGAGCAGTAAAGGAGGAATAAAGGAACAGAAGAAGTCAGGAGACATAGAAAACAAAAAGTTAAATGACATATGTAAATCTACCTACATCAAAAATAGCATTGCCTGTAAATGTATTAAACAAACCAATTGAACAGCAGAGATTTTCAGCCTGGACATAAAAACAAGATCCAGCTGTATTGTGTCTACAGGAGACACCCTTTAGATTCAAATATATAAACAGGTTGAAAGTAAAAGGATGGACAATACACAGTCTACAAATAGAAAACATCAGAAATTGGAGTGACTGTAACAATATCAGACAAAACAGGCTTTAAAAAAGTTAATAGAAATAAAGAGGAACATTTTATAATGATAAAAGTGTCGATCCTCTAAAAATATGTAACAATTATAAACATATGTGCACCTAACAACAGAGCCCCCAGATCTATGAAACAAACATTGAGAATTGAAATGAGAGATGTTTAACACCCCACTTTAATAATGTGTAGAACAACTAAGAATGTGGAGAAATCGTAACTCATGCATTGCTGGAGTAAAATGCTGCAGCTGCTTTGGAAAACAGTCTGGTGGTCCTTAAGGGGTTAAACACAGAATCACATGACCCAGCAATTCCACTCCTAGGTGTATAACCGAAAGAAATGAAAACACGTGTTCATACAAAAACTTGTTCACGGATGTTCATAGCAGCCTTATTCATAATAACAGAAAAGTAGAAGGAACCTAAGTGTTCATCGCACGATGAATAGATAAATAAAATGTGTGTCATAGCCATGCAATGGCATAGTATTCTGCAACAAAATGATGTACTGACACATGCTGCAAGGTGGGTGGACCTTGAAAGCACTTTGCTAAGAAAACACGGGCTATGAAGCCAGTCATAAAAGCCCGCATGTATGATTTCATACATATAAAATGTCTAGAATAGGTGAATTTATAGAAACAGAAAACCGATTAATGTTTGCCCAGAGCAGGGGGTGGGGGGAAAAGGGGAGTGACCACAATGGGTTTGGGGTTCTTTTGGGATGATGAAAACATTCTAAAGTTGATTGTGGTGGTGTTGCACCACCACATTTAGTACATTTAGTAAATGTACTAAAAAGCCATTGAATTGTACACTTTATTTTTAGTTAATTAATTAATTTATTTATTTTTGGCTGCATTGGGTCTTCGTTGCTGTGCGCGGGCTTTCTCTAGCTGCGGCGAGCGGGGGCTACTCTTCGTTGCTGTGTGCAGGCTTCTCACTGCGGCAGCTTCTCTTGTTGTGGAGCATGGGCTCTAGGCGCGCGGGCTTCAGTAGTTGCGGCTTGTGGGCTTAGTTGCGGCTCGCGGGCTTAGTTGCTCCGCGGCATGTGGGATCTTCCCGGACCAGGGCTCGAACCTGCGTCCCCTGCATTGGCAGGCGGATTGTTAACCACTGCGCCACCAGGGAAGTCCTACACTTTAAATAGGTGAATTACGTGCTCTGTAGATTATATCTCAATAAAGCTGATGCGGAAGAAAGAATAGTACCATAATATTGAGTTGTTGGAAAAATTAAATGAGAGAAAACTCACGAGAATCTACCCTCAGTAAATGATAGTGTCTTTTAGAGGCTCCGTGACAGGGCTTATGAGAAAGCAGCCCACCATTTTGAATCCCAGGGCACATCTGCCATGTGTGATGTCATGCAGTGGGGATGCTTCGTAGAAAACCTTTGCCTTCTGCTTTGCTTTTCCAGGGCAGAGGGCCTTCCGTCCAAGGAGAAAAGGGTGAAAAGGTAAGCACCTCCCTGCTGTCTCATTCCTCCAAGGGCCGTGGATGTGGCCCGGGAACAGGATGGGGCCCTTGGGTTCGGGAGAGTTGTGTGCTGCCGTGGTGCTGCCTGGGAAGAATTTGGGTGGGAGGGGAAGAGGTTTCCTGGGCTGAGTGCCTCAGTGTGTGAAGGGGGAGGGAAGGGCTTGTTTAGGACGCGGATGGTAACACAGTGCTTAGAGCAGAGGGTGCTTAATGGCGCTCATGGAAATTGGGATGCAGAGCTCCAGGTGTGGTTTGAGGACCAACATACAGGGCATTCAATATCAAAATGTGTTCAGGCCTTGTCTACAGTGATGGGAAGGCCTTGGACGGTCTGTGCGTGATCAGACGTGCTGAGAAGGTTCGAATAGCAGATGCCGATAGACATGAGAGCGGGGCAGACCAGAGGAACCTGGGGACTAGTCTGGAGATTTTTGCAGAAGTATGAAGGCAAGATGATGAGGGACAGAGTCATGGGTGGCAGCAGGACTAGACAGACAGAGGAGTGGAGGCCTATTCACATTCTCCCTGGATATGAATGTTGCACCTTCTTTAACCTTCATCAGTTGTGATGATGATGTACAAGGTCAACAGATCCTGGGAAAGAGGGGATTCCTTCTAAAGAGGAAAGCTTTCTTAAGGTGTCAGCCTAGAAGGAGAAATAAAAAAAGCAGTCACTAAAAGTGCCATTTTCCACTCACAGCAGCGATTAAAAATACATCTCCCATTTCCCAGGAGAGGCGGCCACAATACTTTGTAGCATACATATATGTTGGTTATTTTGCCGGAGTCTAGGCACTTGTAGACTCAGAATGCAGGGCATTGCACCTTGGAAGGATATCGTTACTCAGAGGGGGGCTCACATCAACCCCTTGCGTAGGGCTGATGGTATAAAGCAGGTGCCACTCTGTCAAGTTACTGTGGAAACAGAGCTTTCATGTGCCCAGCTCGTTCTCTCCGTGTAGCACCTTTTATTTAGTCCGTTCATGTCTAGAGGTTTACTCTAAGGAGATAAATCAGGGCTGTGCACAAGTACATACCCACATGTTTCGTAATTACAGCGTGATTTATAAGGCAGCCTGGAAACAACTGTAATGCTCTGCAGTGGGCAAAAGGTAAGATGAGTTATTGTACAGCTAAATAATACAATGGCATTTAGGGACACAAAATCACATTTAGAAGGATAATTAATGACCCAGAAAATGAAGATAGCATTTTGTTAACTTTTACTTAAAACACATTGCAAAATATCTATACAACATGACCCCGGTTGTGTTTATGTGTATGTGTGAGACTCAAAGAGGGAGGCTGATTCTGGGGGCAAACCCCCATTGTTAACCACTGGTTGTCTGTGGGTGGCAAAGCTGTGAGAGTGTTTATTTTTTCCCTTACTTCTTTTTGTGTCTTCATTTATTCCACAATGAACTTCTCTTTTTTAACCTCTGTTAAAAGCACAGGCACGCACACGCACATGTAATAACTACTGCACAGGAATACAAAGCCGTTTGAGAGACAGTGTGACACACAGCGTAACACGAGCTTTGCACCAGGCAGACCTGGGTCAGTCGAGGCTGTTCCCAAGCTCTGCCATCAGTGTCTGGGTCTCCCGCTGCCTACAGCAGCACTGGTGGCACCATCTTCCTCGATTCCTGTGTGGTCTCAAAGCACAGCACCTGGAACCTAGGCGCTCGGGTTTGATAGTTGCCATCATGTTCGGTTCCTAAGAGCCCAGAACTCGGGCACAGGGTATTAACAGGACACCCACATGTTCCTCGGGTTCAGGACTGGGGCTGCCAGAGCCCTTGAAGTCAGGGCGCTCAGCCTGGGTCGTGCTTCCCAGGCAAGACCAACGTGCGGCTCCTGGGCCGCCTTGTCCTCTGAGTGACGTGCTGTCCTTCTCATGTGCTGGTGCCACCAGGAGAAACTGACAGGCCCCCTTTCTCCCATGAGCTGCATCTCTGCCCCGTCTGTTCTGGTTGAGCTCAGGACAGGCAGCCTTCTGCTTCTGGAGGCACCTCCCCGGTGCCCCAAAGCCCAGGCTGCAGCGCTACGCTCAGGACCTGAAGCTGCTGGGCCACAGTCCCAGCCGCGAGACCTCCTCACACATCCGGTGCTGGCAGGAGAGACGCGTAGCTGAATAGACTCCGGCACTCCTGGCTCTGTCTTCGGTTGACATTCTCTTGCGGTTGGGCATTTTTAGCAAAGTCTGAGTCTAGATTCTTCCACCTCTGAGCTATGTGATTCGGGATGAGTCACCTCCGTCTCTGGGTCTCTGCCCCCTCATCTGTAGAAACGAAGGGGTGGGATGTGATGATGCATAAGGGACCTTGCAGGTGGCAGTTCTGAGACTTGGTCATCAGCCCACCCCCAGCCTGAGTCCCTGGGGCTGTCTTCCATAACTTGGAGTCCCTGCTTCCCCTCCAAGGATGCAGCAAGGCCAGGGAGAGTCAAGGGGACAACAGGATCCACAGAAGGGAGAGGGCCACTGGTGACTCATGCACTTGACAGAGCTTAACAAACTGGCTTTTTTGCTTGAATATTCTCTCAAAAGCATTTGCAGAGTACCAAGGGGATTGGATGGACTGGAGCCTGATGTGTCCAGAAATCATGTTAACACTGAATCTTGCTGTGTTTTTTTTTTTTTAATTTTTGGTGGCATAATCAGCCACTGTGAGTGACAATGTGCATTGACCTATCTGAGGGCCAGGCACTGTGTAAGCTGTGTTCCATGCTTTATGTCTCATTATTAAGACAGTGCTTCGGGGAAGGCACGGCTATGCCCTTTTCACAGATGAGAGAACATAGCTTAGAGGTCAAGTGACCTGCCCAAGGTCACAGTTAGTAAGATGTCTAGAAAACACAATCACTCGTGAAGGGAAGCTGGAAGGCTGGTTGGATTACCCCTTTTCCTGCAGCTGAGGAAACTGAGACTCAGAGAAAGTGAGTGACTGGCCCAGTGTCACACAGCTGGAACACTGCCGGAGCTCTTGGCCTCCTGACTTTCCCAGCGGCCCACACCACATGCCCAGGACCATTGTGTGGTGCTTTGTTCCTGGGCTGCCTCTGCCCCTCGTTTGGGAAGCCAGCCTTCTCTCTGGTTCCTGTTCCACCCCACATTCACCACGGGTTCTTGGGACAAAGCTCCCTCGGTGTTTTAATATGTATGAAATCAGGCTCAGGGAAAGGGGGAAGAAGGCTTTTAGGGGCTGCCTGAAAAGATCTGCGCATAGCCCAGGTGTTGGGGGCACGGAAGGAGAGAAAGACAGGCATGGAGCCTCCTTCACAGCGTCTGGATGACAGCTGGCACTAAATAAATGCTTGCCTAATGAGTGAATGGATGGATGGGGTGTGGACCTCCATCATCCAGGACCAAGAGCCAGTAGAATGGTCACAGACTCTGCAGTCAGAAAGGTTCAGCTTCAAATTCTGGCTCCACTTCATGTGGAGCCTCAGGTTCCTTTTCTGTAAGAGTGAGAAAGGGAATGATAATAGTTCCTAGCATGTGAGGTTGCTGGGGAGATTAACCCAGTGCCCCACGTAGCAAGCCCTCATAGTGGGTGATGCTCCCGTTCTCGCCCCCCCATCATCATTGGCAACTCTGTCTTGGTGATGAGGATGAGGCTCACCCTCATGGTGAGGAGGAGAGGGCAGCAGCAGCAGCACCATCGTGGTTTGGACCAGTGCTGATGGGCTGGTTTGGACCAGTTTTGGGGGGAGTCAAGGGGAGCAGGGAGGGTGATGACTTCCGTGCCCTTCCCACCCTTGGTCCTTCCATGTTGACAAAATAAATTAATAAGCACAGTGAAGATGTTGGTATAAGGTTTCCTACGGCTGGACACTGAGTCTTTTCCATGGAGATGTGGTCCATGAGCCCCGCGGTAGAAAAAAATTCAGAAACAACAAAAACAAGGCCAAAGTGCGTGGTGTCCAGTGAGGGTCCTTCTGCTCTGGGGGACCAGAGCCTTCAGGGGAGGAACCCCACAGAGAGGCTGCGTTGTCTTCCCTTCCTGGACCCACAGCGCCCTCTGGTGTCTGGAAGCCAGAGAGTCGCTCCAGTTTTCCTCTGCAGGGGTCCGTGTGATGCCGGGGAGATCTCTGCCCTTTGGGGGCCTTCCTCTTTCCCTTAGGAATCTAGCACCTGGGGGGACGAGGACAAAGAGAGCTTTCGTTTCGTGCTCAAATGTGGGCTCAGGTGATGGAAAGAAAGCAGGTTCGGGGAGTTGGACAGACCTGGTGCTGACGAAGACTCCCTCGCCCCCCGCCCCCACCCCCGTTTCCCTCGAGTGGAGAGTAACAGAGGGCAGAGCAGGGAGAGGGCTTGCAGCCCCTCATCAAGTCTGGCTCACACCTTGTAGGTGGTGGGGGCCCTTGGGAGCCACAGGGGATGGAATTGTGGCAAAGTGTCCCGTAAAGCCATGCTTGGGTCAGCAACTGTGTACTCAGCACTTGGCAGAGGGGGGAAGAAACCAAAACAACAACCACCAGAAAGTCCTTTCTTCAGCATTTTCACAGAAATCCGTATGGCAGTAAATAAAATTTTGTATGGATTTTGTGCTCGGATTTCACAGTGCGGTGCCCCAGAAAAACTATGCGAGCAAATAGAAGGAACTCAGCTAAATTTTACTGGGCTGGTTGACTCAGTAGCAGACAGAATTTTAGGTCACGCGAACATCGGTTCCTTGTCTTTTATGGCTTTTTCCCATTTTTATCGGCACCATAAACCTGACAGGGAAAGAGGAGTCTGAGCCAGACAAATAGCAGAAGCTGTTCTGACTTCCTGGGATGCTGCCTCTAGAAACTTCAGCCAAATGTCCTGCAGCGGATGCCGGAGCCGAGTGCAGGTCATCATGGGGGAAGTCCTTATGGGTTGGTTCACCGTGAAGTTAAACAAATAAGGTGCTGATTGGCAAACCGAGGAAAGAGGCCACGGCCATCTTGATGGAACTAAGGAGGGTTGTTAGGAGGCCAGGTTCAGAGCTGTCAGCTGAGGTGGGCTGGCCCCCAGGTCCAAGAAAAGTAGGTTCCCCACATGCTTATTCCAAACCAGGCCCCTGAGAAGCCCGGTGCCTCCTGTTGTCTGATCATTTGAAATTGGACAAAGCAGCCTCCCCCGCATTGCTGTGGACCTGAAGATCCAGCCTCTCGGGAAAGGCAGTGGCTTGAGGAGCACTGGGGACTCGTGTGCCCAGTGGTGGGGCAGGTGCCTGGGATTCCTCAGCTCCAGGTGGCTTCCTTTGGCTCATTCTCACTGTCCTATTTGAAACATGCAAATGCACGTGAATTTGCGTTTGAGTTTTAAACGCTGCTGTGGTCACACCATTCCCTACAGACTCCTGCTCAGCCACTCTGTGTTACTTGGAGGATCAAGTCCCCTGCGTGTTGGCCCCAAGGGACCCTCCCCCATCTCTGTCTCCTGCCAATTCTGGGTCTATCTCTGGGTCCATGTTTCCACCTCCCTGGCGTTGATTCCTCCTCCTTGCACATCCACTGCTCCCTCCTCCTGTGGAATCCTGGAGATGCTTCTGATGCAGTAACCTTCGGGGTGTCAAGCACGGAGCCACGTGGTTCCACAGTCATTGTCTTAGTCAGTCCTTCCAGTGAGGGCAGGTGGAGGGTATCACCATCATCATTTCATGGAAAAGGGTGCTGAGACTTAGGAAGATTCTCCTACACATCGATGTTTTCACTGTAGAAGCTATAGGAAGAGGACGAAGTAGTTTATAGTGAGCTCTGGTTTGTTCAAAAGTGTAACACCTACCCGATTTAGATCTAGTCCTGTGCTGGAGGGCTGGAGAAGGGCAGCAGGATGATGGACGTGAACTTTGGAGTAGGATTAATCCAGCCATCTGCACTGAGAGTCAAGGCGGGTGGAGCGGTGGAGGGTGAAGAGTGTCTAGAAAAATATCGGCATCACTGCAGAGCTCATAGGGCAGAGAGGTGGGTGGCAGTGATGCTCCCGCTCCCATTGTCCTGATTAGCCCGCAGTCTGAGGTCTGAGCTGGCTGAGAGCCCTTCCTGTGAAGCATCAGCGCAGTGCATGTCCCACTTCACGGGACAGTCAGACCTGCTCTCACAGTGACATTTCTCTGATCTCAACGTGACAGACACACCTTGTGCCATCCACAGTGTGAAAGCCTGAGTCCTTCCCACCTGAGTCAGTTCTCTCTTTGGTGTCTTTCAACGGCAGGTTGTACTTGAAATTGCGAGATGAGAGGATTTCGTGGAGGTGGAGATGGACTGTGCAGGTGGGTGGGGAGTGAAGCATGGGGTCTGCTACATACGGATTTTCTTCCCAGTGCCTCCTTTTCCAGAGCAGTGACCAAGAAACGCCCTCAGAAAGCGTAAGGTGCTTCTACATAGCACGGGGTTCTGGTGTAGGTGAGACGTGTGCCGTTGCAGGGGATGATGGACACACTTACTTCGCAGATTTTGTCTGAAGGGAATGGGTGGGCTGTTAGCACTGGCAGCCATGGAGAATTCAGTGGCCAGCACTTGGTGATTTTGTCTGCAACAGTCGAGTGACTTTGTCTCACAGAAGATGCCTTGTAGTGGAAAGAATCATGACATCAGCCTTTTATTGACCACTTGATATCTGCCAGCTGTTCACTTTATAAGTATCAGCCTCCTGCAGCTCCTTGAAGGAGTCTGGAGCACGCCCAAGGGCACAGAGTGGTGAGTGAGGGGCTGCGGTTGTGTCTGTCCGACCCTACACCCCCCATTCCTAACCACTGCACTGGCCAATGCCGGTTCCCTGCCCTCCCCCCAAAAGGATGCTTTTATCTGAGAATTCTTGACCTTCAAAACCCATGTACCTTGTAGGAATCGACTTATTTTATGCGGTGACTACATTATAGAGCCTCTGAGCCATAAAGTGTAAATTATATGTGTGTGCTTGTGTGTGTGAAACCTCTAAGATGAATTTACGCCATTTGCCGCTGGCTCTGGGTCTCATTCTTTTTTCACAGCTGGCTTAATCAGCGCCCCTGACTCCTATTCTTAGCCTGTGCCTTAATGTGCATTATTCATGGTTATCGACTTGGATAACTGTGGTCGAGTGCCTTCTATTTTTATCATAATTAAAGGGTTTAGGGGAAAATAGGTTCAGCTGCCTATGTGCCCTCAAATAGCCTTGTAGGTTGGGGCAAAATGCTGGGAGTTAGGATAAAGAGGCCGCAGATCCTGTCCGTGGTGCTGAAGGACACGTTGGGGAAGTTTTGAGTTCACGGGTTCTCACGGCCCCAGGCAGAGCTGGAATAGGAAAGTCTGCACTTTTTCCAGCCCCGTCTGACACTCAGGCTCTTGCCAAGTTTTCATGGCCCAGCCACAGGGCCAAGGGCTTCATACAGGAGGGGAGAGCATTTATGGGAGGGTAAATGCTGGACTGCTAGGCAGCTGGGCTGGGAGGGCAGGGCAGGCCAAGGGCATGCACCCTAGACACCGACCAGCTGGACTCAGATCCCAGCTCGGCCACTTAGCAACTGTGGACACTGGGCAAGTCAGTTACTCAACCCCTGCAACCCGTGCTTTCCTCACCTATAAATTGGCGACTGTAATTCTACTGGCCTCAGAGGGTTACAACGAGGATGAAATGAACTAATGAAATAAGTGACTTACATTTGTAAAAAGTGCTCATAAATGTTAAGTATAATTACCGTGATACCAGCGTAGTTTTCCGCCTTTTACACCAAGTGACATATCTTCTGCGTCCTCTGCATCAATGAGGTCTTATCCCCAGGGCCGGCTGACAGCTGGGAAATGTCAGCGTTCCCTGCCTCCCCCAAGGAGGACTTCCGTGACTCCTAAAGCCTCAGGGAGCGTTATTAGAAAGCGTGTTCCAGGTGGGCTGCCGTAGAGGTGTAAGGTGTCTTTTCCTTTCTTCAGTTCAACCAAAATAATTTGCAGAGCATCTAAGAGTAACTGGTCCCCCATATTTACAACTACTACTGTCTGCCGGGACTCACACACGAGCTACTCCGTTTGGAGGCAGAGATGGTTGCCCTCATTTTACAGGCCTATTAACCGTGTGACCAGGTGCAAGTGACTTTCCCTCTCTTGTGTGGCCAAGCCAGCAAGTGAGCTCACGTATTCTGACACCACAGAGAAGTGGTTCTCAAACTTGACCAGGCACCCAAACCCCCTTAAGGGCTTGTTAAACCGCCGTGCCAGGCCCCGCTCCCGGTCTGTCTGACTCAGTGGGGCTGCGGTGAGGCCAGAGAATCTGCCCTTCTGACAAGGCGCAGGTGATGCTCATGCTCCTGGCCCGGGAACCACACCCGGAGGACCACTGCCTAGAGGACTCCTCAGCCCCACCCTAGGGCCTGCTCCGGCTCTACCGGTGGAAGGAGAGGGGTACTAACATGGCACCTCTAGCAGCGAAGCAATGTCTTTGTCAGTATTTCAGGGGAAAGCTCTGACAGTTAATTAATCCGAAGAACAGAGGAAATATCTGTTCTCTCTTGTCTATTTTGCCCAGTGAAGTAACCAGGTAATTCCTAGAGCTCTGGTTCTGACAAGTGGGCATACGGGTGGATAATTTCCTGCCACGTGTTACCCACCAGGGGCTCCCAGTGAGATTACTGAGGCAGTGTGTGTGTGCATGAGGGGGTGGCCAGAAGAGAGGTCAGAGCCTTGGCTTGGAATCAGGGCCCCCCCCTCCCCGATTTTGAGTCACAGCTGCCAGTGTGAACTGGGGGAAAACCTGTCTTCCCGGATCCCTGGTTATCATCTGTAATGGGTTTTACATGCATTATCTATGGCCATTTTCTTTTTTTTAAGTTTTTCATCCAGATTTTGTTAATTCAATCCCGTAATGACTGCGACATATCATGAAGATGAAACAAAATATATTTTGTTTATTTTTTTTTAAATTTTTATTGAGGTGTAGTTTATTTACAATGTTGTGCTAATTTCTGCTGGACAGCAAAGGGATTTAGTTATATAAATACATACATTCTTTTTTATGTTCTTTTCCATTATGGTTTATCCCAGGATATCGAACATAGTTCCCTGGGCTGTACAGTAGGACCTTGTTGTTTGGCTATTCTATATGTAATAGTTTGCGTCTGCTAACCTCAAAACTCCCAGTCCATCCCTCCCCACCCCCTTTGGTAACCACCAGTCTGTTCTCTAGGTCTGTGAGTCTGTTTCTGTTTCATAGATAGGTTCATTTGTGCCATATTTTAGATTCCACATATAAGTGATATCGTATGGTATTTGTCTTTCTCTTTCTGACACTTCACTTAGTGTGATCATCTCTAGTTGCCTCCACGTTGCTGCAAATGGTATTATTTTGTTATTTTTTATGGCTGAGTAGTATTTCACTGTATATATGTATATGGTCATCTTCTTAAGCTGAGTGATTTCCTTTTTACAGGTGAAGAGCAGAGGTTCCAGATAGTTTACTCCAAATAACAGAACTTGATGCTTCTTTCAAATTTCCCTGTGTACAAAGCATTTTCCAAAGCATTGTCTCAAGGCATCTTACAAACCACCTTGGGCCAGAGGGACCATTACTCCTTGCATCACCTTGTTTATGGACGATGAAGCTGAGAACCAGGAGGGGAAGTCACTTGTTCTGCTCAGCTAACGGGCAGCAGAGGCTTCATGCGAATCCAGACCCTCCTCACCAGTCTGGTCCTCCCCTCTCCCCCCTCCCCTCCCCCTCTCTCTCATCTTTCTCTTTCTCTCTTCCCTCCCTCCCTCCCTCCCTCCTTTCTTTCCTCCCTCCCTTCCTTTTTTTCCTTCCTACCTACCTACCTTCCTCTCTCCCTCCCTCCCTCCCTCCCTCCACTTTCCTGTTTTTTTTGTACTTTACTGTGGATCCTGAGCTACACATACTCCCTTTAAAGATCTCCCTGTGCCCAACCTTTCCAGTTCCAGGGCAACCTCCAGTCTGTTCCCCACTCCTTTCTTTGACCCACCTTACGGACTTGCGAAAGTGTTCTTAGTTCTCAACAGAATATAAACAACTGGCGTTTTAATAATATTTTATAGTCTACCAATTATATTCACACTCATTTTCTCATCTGGAAGCAGCATGAACCTCTATCTTAGGAATGATGAAACTGAGGTTCAGAGTGGTAGCATGACTTTCCTGATGGGATATCAGCGGACAGCTTAGGGCTGTAACTGTCTCTCTTCAGAGCATCTGCAGGCAGCTGAGTCCAGGTGGAGGACTTTGGAAAGTGTGTCACGGGGGCGTGGTGGTGTCCTGTGATGTTAAGATTAGGTGACACTGAAACATGAAATATGCGGGTCATGTTGACTTTTCCTTGGGGCCACAGTTTTCAAGGGCAGGAACCCATCTAATGAAATGCCTGGATCTCATCATGACTTGAAAGTGGAAATTTCTCAGAATGTGACTGTTTGCAGTGCCAGCTTGGTTATCCTAACCATGATTCAAATGCAGGAAGTTTATGACGCCTAGTTACAGATGTAAACTGAGACTCACGGTGTTTCGCTAACTTGACCCAGGCCATTAGTACTGAGTGACAGAGCAGGATTTGAAGCTGCAACTTACTGGCTCTTGAGACTGTTGTTTTCCTATAACAGCTTGCTGTTCCCTTTGTCCCTGGGGGTTTCATACCCGCAGGGCTCATTCCCGCAGGGCTCTGGGGAAGGAGTTAAAGCACAGGGAACACTCGTGGGGCCTGGGGCCACGTGGGCACTGCTCACACGGAGGTGACAGAGCCCCGATTCCCATCTCATGGAGCTCTTGTCTTGTGATGAGACAGACTCACACAGATACTTGTTGGGCATCTACTGGAAAATGCCAGCAGAGCTGGACATTTGACAACTGTGGGCACAGGGGAGGTTCCAGAACTCTCTGGAGTTCCCTGTGGCATTGTCTCTGGTCTTCTCCCCGGCTTCCTTTATTAGATGGTCCTGGAAACTCCATGCTCTGCTGCTCTCCCCACTGTATTCCTGAGGCAGGAACCCACCTAGACCTCCCTTCCCTGCCTACAGCTGCGGGGCCCCCCACCTGCAGCAGCCAGAAGACAGGCTGGCCTTTCAAGGACTGGGTAACTCACCCCTGGGGCAAGCTCCGCACCGCGTCACCCCAAGAGGGCTGACCCTAGAGGGGTGCGCTATGGGGAGCGTCTCCTTTTGGAAAGTGTTGCATTTATCCCTAGTGTTGTAAGGAAGCAGGGTTCAGTAGGCTGCCCCCTGCCATCTGGAAGCACACAGCCTTTTGCTAAGATCAGAGCAGGATGGGGCAGGAGATAAAACATGGCCTTAGAGACAGGGCATCTGGGGAGCTGAGCCCACCCTGTCCCTGACCCCCAGCATCCTGGCTTGAGGCAGAGCTCCTGCCTCCTGTGAGGCCTTTGGGGACACTCTGATGCTTTCCCAGGGAAGGACGGCTGGCTGAAGCTGAGTGAGGCTGACCTTGGTCCCTGGGGAGGGAGAGCAAGGCTGGGCGCCCAGGCCTCAGCCACCCCAAGCTGCCTCACCAGGCCATGGAACTGCTGGGTAGCCGCCAGAAAGTCAGGGTCCCTCTGTGCTCATGGGCTGCATGGAACACTTAGCCCACAGGGTTACCAAGCATCCAAGCGGGGCCGTGTGTGCAAACGCCAAGCGCTGTGCAGACGACGAGGCGGACTCTGGGGCCCCAAGTCTGATCTCCCACTACACATGCTGTAACTTTGCAGAGTACTGAATCCCTGTGTTTCCGTGTCATAAACTCTGAGATGTAGGTAGCAGCTGCATGTCCGTGTGGAATTGTTGTGAGGACGGGTCGAGTGCACTGATGAGAGGGTCGAGAGCTCAGAACCTGGCGCGTCGTGAATGTGCAGCACAGGCCGGCCACCAGCAGCACGTCTGTAACATCCCCCTAATGTTTTCTTTAGTATCCCATTAATATTACTGCTGGTTCTGCCATTAGCGCTAACGATAGCGATGCTAGTTGGTGTCTAGTTGTCACTCTGTATTGCAGAAATCACTTGCATCTGTACTGGTTGCCTCTTTCAACCTCGGTTGAGTTTCAGAATAGTCAGATAGAGGGACAGGCAGGCAGGGAATTCACCCCTGCTGTGTGGGTGTGGAAATAGAGGCTGAGAAATCTCCAGCCACAGCTGCCCTGCCCTTACAGGGACAGTGAGGACGGTTGGACCCCAGAAAGCACCTCATCAGCTCCCACTTGTCCTGAGGAAATGGCCATTGCAGAAAACACTGGGCCCTTGATATCCAACAATCCTTCCTCTTGTGAAAATACCCAAACTGTTCGCCTGCCTTTGTGTCCAGCCAAGGAGACTCAGACGTTCCCTAAGACCGACGAGAAAGTCTCTCCGCTTTGGAAATCCCACCTAAGTACAAGGCTTGCCAATCAGAGACTGTCTCCGTCTTTCTTCTTCTTACTCAATAGCTAACTCCCTTTTAACACTTTTTTTTTTTTTTTTTTTTTACGGTACGCGGGCCTCTCACTGCTGTGGCCTCTCCCGTCGCGGAGCGCAGGCTCAGCGGCCGTGGCTCACGGGCCCAGCCGCGCCGCGGCATGTGGGATCTTCCCGGACCGCGGCACGAACCTGCGTCCCCCGCATCGGCAGTCGGACTCCCAACCGCTGCGCCACCAGGGAAGCCCCCCTTTTAACACTTTTGAACACCTGCTGACGGCAGCCTGGTCCCCTGGACGCACGTGGGTGAAGGACTCGGTTTTGCCCCCGAGGAGGTACAGGGTCCCCACACGCGCCCCAGGGGCAGGTCAGGCAGGCAAGGACACTGTGCAGAACCTCCATCCACAGAGCAGGTTTAAGGCTTCAAGGCAACCTGTCGTGAAGGAGCCTGTTTAACTTTATTTAACTGCAGTTCACAAGCTTATTTGACCCAAGAACCCGGCAATCTTCCCCCCACCCTGTCACACATTAACTACAAATCAAACAGGTATCGTCCAGACCAGCTTTGGAAATGTTATACGAACCCCCGCGGAGACACTCCGTACTTACTCAAGCTCCACAGTGTCTGTAGTTGTTTCCTTTCTTACAGAAAGTGAGACGACCGAGACTCTGAGATCAAGTAATTTGTCCAAACTGGCCTACCCTCCTCTAAGGGACGGTTGCAGGAGCACCAGGGTTGCACTCAGCCTGCCAAGTCCCTGAAGTCCAGCCCCCCCAGGCTGCCTTGCCTGCGATGTCCCCTCTGGAAGGTTCCACTCACGTTAACTGATCTCCTTAGTTTCCAGGACTAGACCCTCCTGGCCCTGAACTTAAGAACCAGACACCACTTCCCAGCAGATCAGTGTTTCGTGGGAGCACAAGCGCCCCGTGGGCACCGTTAAATTGCTGGGTGACAGCAGGAGAGGGCACCTCGTGTGGCCGCCATGACAGCATGCCGGGGGTAGAGATGTCCCCCCAGCAGGGGTGTGCTTTACTGCCCCAGCACCCCCTCATCCTCCCAGCGACCCTGCTGGTGTCACCCTCCACACTTGGACGAGGGGCGAGTGCCACACAACCTTTCAGAGTGGCTGCCTTTGGGATCACGCAGCTAGAAAGGTGCAGAGCTGGGCCAGAGATGTCTCTCTGTCTGTTAATCTCTCCAATATCACAACAACTTAGAATGTTGAGACCATGGAAGGCACTTTGTAGAAGTTTTAGAAGTGTGTGTGTGTGTGTGTGTGTGTGTGTGTGTGTACATACATACACGGTTGCATCTTAATTTATAGATAAAAACTAGAAATGTATAATGTGCGTCTTTCAGAAAATAAGACCTGTCTCGAGGGCTTATGATGAGTACTAAATAGGGCGATATATGAAGACCTTCTACAGGATCCACCCCTTAGTGTTTTCTAAGTATACTTGTAGATTCATCAGTTCAGTCATTCATTGAAGGTCCAGCATCGTCATTTCACAGATGGAAAAGCCCAGAAAGAGGCACTGACTTGCTCAGTGTCCCATGGAAAATTGTTGGGGATGGGGCAGCTGGGATGAAGGTCTTGGTGAAATCCTTTGATTTGAATCAGGTGGTGTGGGAGCTGGACAGGAGTGGAGGGCTCCTGGATTTCCCTGTTTTTGAGTTGCCCCCAGTCCATCTCCAGGAGGCATGGTTGGGGAGGACGAGCAGGTCCCCACAGCTGTTCTGTGAGCGTGCCTGTCACATGCTTCTGCACAGTTCATTAGAATGGAGTTTGCCCCCAGCTTAAGAAACATTTTTAATACCTGGTCTAGCCCAGTGATTCTCACCTGGTGTGCTTTTTACCTCCCGGGGACGTTTGACAATATCTGGAGGCATTTTGGGTTGTCACACATGGGGAGTGCTACTGGCATCTCGGGATGCTGCAGGACATCCTGCAACACCCAGGGCAGCCTCCCCACCCCCGAACAGAGAATCATCAGCCCAGTGCTGACGGGGCCCAGGTCAAGAACCCTGCTTCGGCCTGATGCTGTGCTGACATGTGTGACCCCGGTCCTGGAGGGGGTCAGCCACACGGTGAGTTAGGGGAGGGCGGGGCAAGGGCGTCTCACTCCCACTGTCAGGTGCATACGTACCCCCTGGGGGGTCTTGTTAAAACACGGACCCTGATACAGTAGGCCTCCAGTGAAGCCTGAGAGTCTGCATTTCTCACCCTCTCCCAGGAGGCGCCCAGGTTGCAGGTCTGTGAATTGCCCTCTGAGTAGTGGTGTCTTGGCCACAGGTCCTGTCTGGCACTTTCTCCGCTGCACCAACATCCTTAGAGCCTGTCTCCAGTGCTGTCCTCACCCTGTCCTAACTGCTGTTCTCTTTCTCTCGTCCTAGGGTTCCCTGGGCCTGCCGGGTCCCCCTGGGAGAGACGGCAGCAAAGGCATGCAGGTACGTCTGTGCCCACAGGGCAGTACCGGGCTTGGGACCTCCTGATCAGAGTCCCCTGTCCTCGAGTGGGGTGGCCTTTGCCAGGGCCAGGCCTGAGCTGGGGCTTGTTTGTACCAGGATCTTCCCAGGTCCCCGGAGGCCAGCCTGATAATTATCACATCACCAGCAGCAGCCATTGCCACCAGGCATCACCTGCGTGTCCGTGGAAGCTGTTTTCTCACTTAGTTGACAAGGCAGTCCTGCATGGGAGGTCTTGTCCAATGCCTAGACTTGGAACCAAGTCGAGGTCCAAGCTGAGGGACTCGGTTCCCAAGTCCCCAGTTCACAGCTCAAGGAGTCGGTGAGACCCCAGCAGCAGCCTGAATGGCCAGCCGGCCTCCCTCTGGGGGGCACCCCGACTTCACCTCTGCACCCGCAGTCTCTGAGTTGGAACACACTCTAGGACCCCAGGCAAAATGTGATCTCAACTCAGGCGGGTCAGTCTGATCCAGGATAAAGGGGTCCTCTTCTCCAGCAGGAACCCAAATGGAAATCGGCTCAGGTTCTTGGCGGCCCCTGATGGGCACGCGAGCCGCTATGCTTGCTCCACTGTTCTCTCTCAGCTGAGTTTTGTTGGACCAGCAGCAGGAGTGGTTAGGGATTGAGGTGGTGAACACCCGCAGTGAAGATCAGCTCCTTTGCTTGTAGAAAGAGTCTCTGTGGGAGCCGGGTCTCAGCTCACCGGTGGTTACATCGTTTCCATGCCGAGTTCTAGTTGCAGGAAGAGATGCCCCAGGTGTCTGGGCCTGTGTCCCCCGGGTTGTGACCACATGCTATTCTGTGTGTGCAGGGGGAGCTGGGAGAGCCAGGAGAGCCGGGGCTGCCTGGGGAGGTGGGCATGCGGGTAAGTGTCGCTTTGAGTTATTCCTCTCATGTTCCTGGTGCACAGATCTTGATGCAAAGTGAACTTTTTGGGTAACATCTCCTTAGGTGTAGAGGTGATGCCCACATGGGTTCCCTACCTGCGCTGCTCATGCGCCACACCCGGGCTCATGTGTGTATGTCCACACCTCCATGACGTTTCCTAAAGTCTTACAGAAAATGAATCGTACCGTACTCTGCCATTTATCTTTTTTAACAAGAGACATACCTTTCCACAGCAGTACGGATCGATACCACCTATCCTCTTAATCAGTGTGTATTATTCCGTCGTATGGATGTGTCCTAATTTACATAACTTCTCCTCTGTTTGTGGCCCTCAAGGTTATTTCTAATTTCATCTGTTTTTCACTAAAGTCAATAAATGCACACGCATGTGTGCACGTGCACACGTTTCTCTTACGTATACTGTATTTTTCTTTCAGTAGGCTAGATGACAAAAATTGGAATACCTTTGGCTGAGGAAAAGAAAATTTTAATTTTAATAGATTTTAACAGATATTGCCCATTTAGTAGCCTAGAAATCATAGCAACCCATGGTCCAGGCAGCAGAGGGGCCTCCAGGCCCCTCAGACTCCTGTTGGGCTTTGTCAGGACGCGTCTAGGCTGTGCTGGCCCCACGGCGAAGTGTGAGCGATGCGCTGAGGGAATCAGTCATGGGACTGGGAGCTGTGCATCTGGCCAGCTGTCCTGGCCAGATCCTGGCATGGCCGTGGGCCACAGGGCACGTGGAAACGAGACAGCCGCACTGGCCTTATGATGGCTCAGCACACTGTCTTTTTCCTCAGAGTCGAACAGAGTTGCATGTGAATCCTGGCTTCGGTAGGCAGGGGATGGCACGAGCTCTGCGTGGGGCGGGGAGCAGCGGAGGTGGAGGGGTCTCTCGTGGAGACCTTGTGCAGGCGGCACGGTGGCACGTGGTGGGGGAGAAGCAGCCCTCTCAGCCCCAAACGTGGTTACCGACTGAGCGTGGCCTCTGCTCCCGCCTCTTCTTGCCACATTCCCAAACCTCTTTTTGTGAACACGCGTCTGCAGGGACCCCAAGGACCTCCTGGACCTCCTGGACCTCCTGGCCCCGTTGGAACTCCTGTAAGTAGAGGCAGCTGTGTGGAAGGGGCTCTGTCGCCTCTGCCAGGGACTGGGAGCCAGGCTCTGACAGGTCCCCATCCCACATCTGTGCACGGAGGACGTGGCAGTGAAGCATGGGTGACTCTTCTTAGACCAGAAATGCTTACACGTATGGTACTTAAAGGATCTCTTAGTGATCATGTTTAAACGCACGTTCCCAGGGCCCCATTCCCAGCTAAAGCAACAGGTTTGTGTGGAGCCCAGGAATCTGCATTTGTACCCAGCAGCCCAGGTATTTCTGACACTTGACCCAAAGAAGCCATTTTTACCAATCTGTCTAGTCAGCTGCTCCAGAAGGGAGGCGGTGGAGTCTTTGTTATAAATTGCCAGCCCCTAGAACAGTGCCAGACACATGGGATGTTTAGTGACCAAGTGCCCCATGAATAAAGCAATGAACAAGTAGATATGGTATATAGGAGCAAAGTGTCTTCTTGGGCCTCTAACCTTGTTCTTGGATCTTGTTAAGAAAGGTTTGAGATGATCTCCAAATGAAAGAAGCAGCGTTAAAGGTCATTTTCAAACAAGGCAGCCTGCATTGCCTCAGGGGCATTCAAAACCTCTGACCTCTGTGTATCTGGCCGAGGTATTTGGATGGAATTAGAATGGCCTGTGTATCCAGCTGCCCCAGAAGGCCTAAGTGGTCCGCAGACCCTCTGCTTTCTGGGAAGGCATCCTGTGTTCTGGCCCTGTGCCTCTTCTCCAGGCACCAAAGATGTATGTGTTATTCCTGGGATCCACAAGCAGGCCTGGGCAATCTCTGCCCCCTTTAACATCTTTTTCACAGAGCATCCAAGGGTCCCTTCTCCAGGAAGGGACAGGAGAGGGGACACAGGGCATTCACCTAGAAACACAGGACATACTCAGGCCTCTCCAGCAGGGCCATGCCCCAAGCTGCATTCCTGCCCGGGAGAAGCCGTGCTTCCACCAGCTGGGGTGCTGGTGTCCCGGCATCTCACTGCACACCCTACACATCTCAGAGGAGCAGATGACACACGTGCATTCTGATCTCTGCACTGTAATGTGGGGCAGTAGCCGTCTACAAGATTCTTGTGCAAACCAAGGCATTGATGTAGCCATTCATTGGCTCACTTATTCAACAAGTGCTTATGGACATCAAGCGGCAGCTGCTCTTCCAGACCGTGGGGTACAGTACTGAAGGAAAGGAGGCACTGCCCTCGTCGGGCTGGCATTCTGTTTGGGGGAGGCCAAAGAGGTGTCCTGTGGGGCTGAGTGCTCGAGGAAAGTGAAGCCTGGTGAAGAGGATGGATGGTAGGCAGGCGGGGCAGGGACTGTGCTTTGAATCCTGTGGTCGGAGAAGCCAACACCTTGGCTGGCGTTGCTATCACGTCTGCTCACAGAGGGGAGGGGCTCCTTAGTGCAGGTTCTAGGTGTTGCTCCTGAGGAAGGTGGGCTGGATGGAGGGTGGGGCAGCGGCCCTGTCCCTGGGGGAGGTGAAGAAATGTGGCTTAAAGGGGCCCAGAGTCTCAGGTTCAGTGTTGGGCTGCTCTGCCATTCCATGATCAGACGGAATCACAGGCTCTGGGTGGCAGTGGGGACTGACTCCAAGGCCACCTTCCTGTGCTTGACCAGATGAGCTCAGGGACCAGGGTGGGTTCAAGTTTTAACAGGGAGGACCTGGGTGATCCAGGCAGGGGGACCAGCCCCGGGAGCTCACGTCTCACGCAGTGGGGGACCCAGCTCGCCGCCCAGGCCTGAGGGGGGGAGTGCAGGCCGCTGTGCGGAGTGAGGCTGCACGGGCGACAGACCTTCACCGCCATCCCAGGCAGGCAGGCTGCCCACGGGCCTCAGACTCAACCCAGAGAAGCTGGACGGGGCTGTCCTGTTACTCATCTTTCCCTCTTCCCCAGGGTCTCCATGGAGAACGAGGTGAAAAGGGAGCCCAAGGAGAAAAGGTATTTCCAATCTGCTTCAGTCAATCAGTGCAGCTTTCCATAGACAGTGTGTGTGTGCACGTGTGTGTGCGTGCATGCGTGCGTGTGCGCACTGGCAGGTGAAGCCTGGTGCAGAGGAGGCATTAGTTTCCCAGCCTTCTGAATGTAAGCTCTGGGCCCAGAAGGCTGTGGGCTCGGTACCTGCAGGGGCTGCAGTCCCCTCGCAGAGACAGGATTTCGGGTTTCCTGGCCAGAGAGGTTTTGAAAGAGCCTTTGGATCCGGACTTAGTTCCGGTTGCTGCCACGGACTCACATCTCCCTCGGCAAGTTGCACAAGTTCTCCATACCTCGACTCTCCCATGGAGGGAGGGAGCATGGTGACAGTTGTGGCCTTGGGGACCCACGTTTAGCCTCATGCATCGAGTGGTGTGACCTGACCTCAGCTGAGACTCGTAAACGCGTGTTGCCACCGAGGTGACGTGGTCAGGGCGGGCTGAGGCTGGCCGAGCCTTTGTGGCGAGGCCTCCGGGTCACAAGTAATCCTCAGACCAGATCCTTCTATGGGTGCTAAGGCCATAGAAGGCTCGGGGTTCTGCTGGGTGGGGGTGAGGACCGCATATTCCCCCTGACCTCGCCAGACAGCAGCTGGCGTCGAATTCTCAGGAATCCCGGGCCCATCTGTTCATGGCGCTCCTTTAGATCAAGAGCTAGAAATTAGCCGTGTTCCAGACCCTTTTTCAACAGCTGCCCTGTTCCATCGTCCTAGAGTACCTGTTCCTCTAGTTTCATAGGGATTGCCTAAATTATTAAGAAACTTAATTTTATTTCAGTATATTTGGGAAATAGGGAAAAAACAGCCTCTAATTCCATCATCCTGCTATAACTGCGGTGACCACTTTGGCAGGTTCCCTGTAGGACTTGTTCTTGTGTGTCCCGTGTCTTCCTCTATAGGCAAACGTGACATGTTCTGCTTTGCATCCATCTTGTCTCTTGTTCCTGCGTGGAGCCTCTCCCCGCATGCTGCTGTAGACTTTTATGATTTATCTTAAATGGCTGCACAGCGTCCCATTGTGTGACTAGACCGTGATTTATGTGCCCGTTCCCCTGTTATTGCTCACTTAGGGTTGTTTCCAGTTTTTCATGATTAAAAACATTGCTTTGGTGACCATTTTTGCACCGATAGCTTTATTTATTTACTTTTCAAATTTAGGATGGTTTCCGTAGGCTGCTCCCCCAGAAGGGAGGCTCCAATCAAAGGAAACGAATGTGTTGTGTGGCTCTGGAAACACGTGGCCCCGTGGCTTCCCAGAAGGCTCCTCAGAAGGAAGGAGGCGGCAGAGCCTAGCATAACGCCCCACCTCAGCTCCAAAGCGTGGTTTCTGTTTGTGTGGATATTAAATTCTAGTCACTGTAGCTTAAAAAGTGAAATACCTAACGCCGTGGTCATTATGAGTTGCGTCTCTTGGTTCTTTTGAGAGATTTCCTGTGGCTCTGTGTATTTGGTTACAGGTAGAGCGCCTCCCTGTGGCCCTCTGCTCCTTCGCTTTATAAGGTAGGGTCTTAAAAGCGACACTTGGGATAACTGAGGATCCAGGCACAGGGCTTGGTGGGCAGCTCTGGTGCACGAGGGAACAAGGTTCTCATTTGAAGGCCCCCGTGGGAGCAGGCAGGGTTTGGGGAACAGACCCGGCAGTAGGGCTGAGCTCCAGACCGGCAAGAGGGACCCTGAGACCCCGTGGCCAAAGTGCGTGTGTGGTCGGCTCACCAGTGATTCCGGCCAAAGGCCCGGGTGCGCGGACATCCCCCTGGCTGTCACCTGTGGGCACACTCAGAGACCCAGGCCCGTGCCCTGGCCTCCAGGCCTTCAGTGCCCCGCCAGCCACTGCTGAGTCCTGCGCCGATGGTGGCAGCGCCCGCAAAGACTGAGGACAGGCCCTGCTTTCGAGGCCCCCGGAGCTCAGTGGGGGCCACGCGATTCACAGGGTAGAGCTCACTTCGCGGCCCTGTGAGGTGCGCAGTGCCCAGCGTACAGCCTGGAGGGTGGACAGCCCTCTGTAGGCCTCGGCCAGACCAGTCAGTGAATAACACGTGAGTGCTGTGTCCTCGGACCTGACCCCCCTGTGAAAAGGATAACCGGTGAATCGGAGGTGCGGGAACCGAAGCAAAGGACAGTAGCGTGGACACGGCTGGGTCGTGTAAGGACGGGAGGTGGATGCATCCCCCCAGTGGCTCCGGGACCTTGGCCATCAGATCCAGGTGCAGTACTGACACAGCGCCGCAGGGGGCAGACACCCAACGCTTGATCCCCTGGGAAGGGCTCCCCACACACAGGGGTCAAGGCTGTGGCTTTGCCACTTGCCTGAGGCCCGGGGCTGGGCCAAGCCTGCAGTCACGGCATCTGAGGACCCACGGGCAGGAGCTCGTGAGGGTCCCCCGCCCACAGAGGACTCCGCTTTGCTTCGTGTGGGGACCACATGCCACCAAACACCCTGCGGTCCGGGAGATGTGGGCTCAAGCTGCACAGCACTGATCCGGAGTGTGCAAAAGGAAATTAGGAAAGGAAAGAAGGCTTCTTACTGGGCCTCAGTTCCCTGCATTGTAAAATCGCGGCTGGGATCTGGATTGAGCCACAAGCCGGTGAGGCGCCTGTTCCCAGCCCTCGTCCATCATGTGGTTCACACGCAGTGCCTGGGGTTTCCGGACGCACCTCCCACGAGTGTCTTCTGCCTCATGAAAGAATATGGAAGGAATCCGCCCAGTTGAAGCTATGTTTTAAGTGCTTTTTTTTTTTTTTTTTTTTAATGTGCTAGAAAGGACCCAAAAAAGTAAAAGCATAATAACTTCAGTCCTTAAGAAGCCTGCAGTCTGACTGGGAGCGTGTGAAAATTTAAGTTGATTCATCCATTTGTTTATTCATCCATTCATTCCCCAGTCATGTACCCACCCCCCAGCACCCAGCTACAAATATTGTAAATATTTGTGTCACCTTCTTCAACTCTCTGCTCGAGCGCCACTTCCTCAGAAGTCTTCCTCAGTCCCCAGGCCCGTCCCAGAGCTTGCACGTCCGTGCCCCTGGAGCCCCTGTGGTTTTCACCCTCATGGGTCACGTGTATCACATTTGTTTGCCTTTCACCCCCTACCCCCCACACACACCTGTAGCTCCCTGGCAACTTGAGCACACAGCTCACACCCTGTTCACCTTGTTTGTACACCTCTGGGGCCTCACGCCCTGGGGTAGTACCTGACACGGAGCACCTGGCCAGGCCTCATCTACCGACGTGCTGGGTGCCAGGTGAGTAGTGATGCAGGAGCCAAGATCGGACTCAGATTACAGAGGACCCTCAGTAACAGGTGTGTGAACTTGGACTGTTTTAGAGATGTGTAGGATGGATTTAGAAGATGCATCTTAGCACTTGGGCTTAGGTGAAGCCTCCAGAGTAGATGAAATGGTGAACAGGAAGCTGCATGGACAACGTCATGGAAGCCAGGAAATGTCACCGACAGAAAGCAGAGCAGGAGCACTGCACCGTCCAAAAGATGGTCTCCTAAGCTCCCTGGTTGCAGCAGTTTAAGCTGAGCTTCTGAGGAATTTGCATTTCCCAGGGTTTCGGCCGAGACTGAAGTACAGAGCTGAGGAAGCTTCGCGGGCCTAGGGGGAGCCAGCTCTGCCCCAGAGGAGCTGGGCCGGCCACTTGATGTACCAGAGCCTCAGGTTCTCACCTGTGGAACGGAAACATGCACAGCCTCCCTGAATCTTGTTGGAACCTTGGATGAGACCACAGAATCAAAGTGTCCAGCACATAACTGACACATCCACAAACATTCGTGTCCTTTCCCACCTGTGTTTCAGGGGAAAACTCAGTCTGTACACTCAGTGCTTTGTTCTTCCCAAAGTTCTGTTTTGAAGTAACAGCCTTTTCCCATATAATGCTGGGCGGCTTGTCCATTAAGCTTTTGGAGTCTTAAGACTTTTTTTCCAGCCAAGAAACGCTGCATTCCTGTCAAAATTCTCAATTATCAGATCTGGAAAGGACCGTAGATAACCCTGGAGATCTCCCATTATTGTCCAGAGGGGGAAACTGAGCCCAGAGGCGATGTGTTTCCTGATGCAGCCCGTTATAAGGAGAGCAGGTGCTGGAAGCGTCTCACTCCCCATCTGGGCTTTCCCCACAGGACACACGGGGCTGAACAGTCGACATTCCCCGGGGACTGTTTCTTCAGACCAGCCACAGCCCTGCCCCCTGCAGGCGCCACCTTGCAGGGAAGCTCAGGAAGTGGGGGCCCACCTGCAGGGGAGCCCCAGGAGAGGAAGTCCAGCTGGTGACCCATCAGCCTCAGTCTCCCCAGGCTGCACCAGGCAGCAGCATCGTGGCATAGAGGAAGCCCTGCACAGTGATTCTGGAGCCAGCCTGTCTGCGTCTTCAATCCTAGTTCTGGGATCTGCAAGCAGTGTGACCTTTGGAGAGTTTAGTTAACCTCTGAGTCTCAGGTTTCCTCAGTGCTGAGAGTAACTATCTAGTATGTAAGGCTACCATGAGGATTAAATGAGTTAGTATCTGTAAAATGCTTAGAGCAGTGCCGGACAACATATGCCATATTTATGGAGGGTGGGGAGTCAGAGAGAGAGAGAGAGATGGGGAGAGAGAGAGAGAGTATAGAAACAGCAGGACAGAGAAAGGTGGGGGCGCGCATAACCTGAGCCCCGCGAGCTCAGCTTTGGGTCTGAGCTCCGGCTCCCTTGCCGACTTTTCTCGGTGACCCTTCTCTGCACCTCTGTTTCCCCATCTGTCAAACAAGAAGCATGATCTCTTAGGCTCCTTTCCAGTTCTTATATCTGATGAGTACTTAAAACAAGCTTTTTTTCTCGTGAACCTCTCAGATTTCTTAAATCAGCAAGAAGGAAGTTTCCATTTCCCCTTGAGACAGGCACATCCCGCTGCCTGGCTTGGCCAGACGTGGAGCTGGGCCAGAGAGAGCCAGTGGCCACCTCTGTCAGCCACGTGGCAGGGCCTTCTCTGGGAGGTGGGGGCCGGGAGTTAGCCCTTGCTTCAGGCATCTTCGAGAAGGTGGTTGCAGGCGCAGCGAGGTGTGGAGGCTCTGTAGGCACAAGGACCTCCTAGTGACTGAGGGGCAGGGAGGCCCAAATGGGTTGTCCAGGGGCTTTTGGGCTCGGGACAGTTGGCAAATGGTACAGTGTATCTAGTTAGTCACAAAGAGAGGAGTCCACTCCCTAGGGGCCAGAAGTTGGACGCGGCGGCCCCCAGCTCTTCTATCTGGAAAACCGTGCTTCCTACACAACTTCGGGTGGGTGTGGCAGTCAAGCTCCTGAGGCCCCAGGGAGGACGTACCAGGGGTCCTGCCCGTCCTGGTTTGGGACTAGGGAAGCCCAGGCCTTGGGGGCTGCAGTGAAATGGTCAGAGCACCAGCTTTGGAATCAGCAGGACCAGAGTCTTACCCTGGCCCTGCCTCTGTCAGCTCTGGGACCTCACACCAGCTTCTGCTCTCTCTGACCTGTGTCCTTATCTAGAGATAACACCATCTGTCTCAGGAAGTGACCCCGAGGATCCGATGAAATTAGTTGTGAAAGCAGCTACAGGACTTGGCACCCGGTAGGCACCCACTGAACGTTTAACGAAAGGGAGTGGGAGTTTTGAAGGGACTGTGGCCATGGTGCATCCTGCCCACACCAGCCCCCAACTCTGTCTCACGATGAGTCGTCAGTAAGACCGTGGCCTTCAATCCACGTGGCTCTGGAAGGGCTGGCAGCGTTGCCCACCAGGTGTTACTGGGATGCGTATTTGTTGACTTTCTCCTGTGTGCTGGGTGCATGTGGGTAAATCTTTATGGAGCAAGTGCCCAGTGGAAGAAGCACACCACACATCCCCTCCCGCATTAAATGTGCAGAGGGACACAGAGATTTCAGGGTCCTCAAGACTAGGCAGCCTAGATGGCAGGGGCTCTGGGCGGGTTTTGTGCTTTAAGCGGGTTGCGTGTGCCCTCTGCTGTCGGAGACCTAGAACAGCAAGTGGACCTGGGGGCTGGGGAGCCCCCCCCCCCACCACCACCACCACCACCTTCACCGCAAGCCCCCAGGATTCAGACAGTGAATACCAGATCTTCCCCTCTTGAGCTGTGTGAGCCAGGGTGGCACACTTAATCTCTGAGACTCAGTTTCCTTTACTGAAAGAAGGGACAGTGTGTCATAGGATTGATGTGAATTTTAAATGAGATAGTGTGTGTTCAGCTCCTGGTACCCAGAAGATGCTACAGACACGGATTGAGTCTGCTTTGATTTGCATATTCCAGGCTTCTGGTGGGCCGTGCTCACGCTAGCTTGAACGCTGACCCCATTCTTCCCTGTGACTTCTGCCCCACCTCCTGTCCCAGCAGGGCTCGGAAGGTGTTGCAGTTAAAGACCCGCTCTCAGAATGCCGTCTTCTGTCCTCCGGCTCTGTCCCTGTCCACATCTCTCTGCCTCTTTGTCCCTGTCTCTGCTGTCCCTCGGCTCATCTCTGTCCCTCATCCACCCTATCCTGCTCATTCCCTCCCTTTCTCATCCCCTGCTCCTGGAGGCACACATCTATCAGTACCCCAGTCGCATCCCTCCTGCCCCACTCTCTGTGTGCTGACCAGGGAGAGAGACCACTGATGCCATGTCCAGCCGAGCCTGAGCCCTGCACCCTGCAGCTGTCCCGAGTGGCAGCTGGGAGAAGTCTTGCTTCCGGGCTCCACTGACCTTGATGAGTAAGTGCAAGGCTGTTAAGAAACAGGGACTTGGGGGCTTCCCTGGTGGCGCAGTGGTTGAGAGTCCGCCTGCCGATGCAGGGGACGCGGGTTCGTGCCCCGGTCCGGGAAGATCCCCCATGCCATGGAGCGGCTGGGCCTGTGAGCCGTGGTCGGCTGAGCCTGCACGTCCAGAGCCTGTGCTCCACAACGGGAGAGGCCACAACAGCGAGAGGCCCGCGTACCGCAAAAAA
>RJWK010025690.1:14627-27620 GCA_004363435.1 Platanista minor | reverse complement strand
TAAAATTATGAGATAATCTATGTAAAAAAAAAAAAAGATAAGGTGACCATATGTGCACGGGTTTATCTTTGGGCTTTCTATCCCGTTCCATTGATCTATATTCCTCTTTTTGTTCCAGTACCATACTGTCTTGATTACTGTAGCTTTGTAGTATAGTCTGAAGTCAGTGAGCCTGATTCCTCTAGCTATGTTTTTCTTTCTCAGGATTGCTTTGGCTCTTTGGGGTCTTTTGTGTTCCCATACGAATTGTGAAATTTTTTGTTCTAGTTCTGTGAAAAATGCCATTGGTAGTTTGATTGGGATTGCACTGAATCTGTAGATTGCTTTGGGTAGTACAGTCATTTTCACAAGGTTGATTCTTCCAATCCAAGAACACGGTATATCTATCTCTCCATCTGTATGTATCATCTTTAATTTTTTTCATCAGTGTCTTACAGTTTTCTGCATACAGGTCTTTTGTCTCCTTAGATAGGTTTATTCCTAGTTATTTTCTTTTTGTTGCAGTGGTAAATGGGAGTGTTGCCTTAATTTCTCTTACAGATTTTTCATCATTAGTGTATACGAATGCAAGAGATTTCTGTGCATTAATTTTGTATTCTGCTACTTTACCAAATTCATTGATTAGCTCTAGTAGTTTTCTGGTATCATCTTTGGGATTCTCTGTGTATACAGTATCATGTGATCTGCAAACAGTGACAGTTTTACTTCTTTCCGATTTGTATTCCTTTTGTTTCTCTTTCTTCTCTAATTGCTGTGGCTAAAACTTCCAAAATTATGTTGAATAACAGCGGTTAGAGTGGGCAACCTTGGATTGTTCCTCATCTTAGAGGACATGGTTTCAGTTTTTAACCATTGAGAACGATGTTGGCTGTGGTTTGTCATATATGGCCTTTATTATGTTGAGGTAGGTTCCCTCTATGCCTACTTTCTGTAGAGTTTTTATCATAAATGGGTGTTGAATTTTGTCAAAAGCTTTTTCTGCATCTATTGAGATAATCATATGGTTTTTATTATTCAATTTGTTAATATGGCATATCACATTGATTGATTTGCGTATATTGAAGAAGCCTTACATTCCTGGGATAAACCCCGCTTGATCATGGTGTATGATCCTTTTAATGTGCTGTTGGATTCTGTTTGCTAGTATTTTGTTGAGGACTTTTGCATGTATGTTCATCAGTGATATTGGCCTGTAGTTTTCTTTTTTTGTGACATCTTTCTCTGGGTTTGGTATCAGGTTGATGGCGGCCTTGTAGAGTGAGTTTGGGAGTGTTCCTCCCTCTGCTTTATTTTGGAAGAGTTTGAGAAGGATAGGTGTTAGCTCTTCTCTAAATGTTTGATAGAATTCACCTGTGAAGCCATCTGGTCCTGGGCTTGTTGTTTTCAGATGGAATGTCCTAAAAATATCAATTAAGTCTATCTTGTTTAATGTGTCATTTAAAGCGTGTGTTTCCTTATTTATTTTCATTCTGGATGATCTGTCCATTGGTGAAAGTGGGGTGATAAAGTCCCCTACTATGAATGTGTTACTGTCGATTTCCCCATTTATGGCTGTTAGCGTTTGCCTTATGTACTGATGTGCTCCTATGATGGGTACATAAATATTTACAATTGTTCTATCTTCTTCCTGGATCGACCCCTTGATCATTATGTAGTGTCCTTCTTTGTCGCTTGTAATAGTCTTTATTTTAAAGTCTATTTTGTCTGATATGAGAATTGCTACTCCAGCTTTCTTTTGATTTCCATTGGCATGGAATATCTTTTTCCATCCCCTCACTTTCATTCTTTATGTGTCTCTAGGTCTGAAGTGGGTCTCTTGTAGACAGCATATATATGGGTCTTGTTTTTGTATCCATGCAGCCAGTCTATGTCTTTTGGTTGGAGCTTTTAATCCATTTACATTTAAGGTAATTATTGATATGTATGTTCTTATTACCATTTTCTTAATTGTTTGGGGTTTGTTATTGTAGGTCTTTTCCTTCTCTTGTGTTTCCTGCCTAGAGAAGTTCCTTTAGCATTTCTTGTAAAGCTGGTTTGGTGGTGCTGAATTCTCTTAACTTTTGCTTGTCCGTAAAGGTTTTAATTTCTCCGTCAAATCTGAATGAGATCCTTGCTGGGTAGAGTAATCTTGGTTGTAGTTTTTTCCCTTTCATCACTATAAATATGTCCTGCCACTTCCTTCTGGCTTGCAGAGTTTCTTCTGAAAGATCAGCTATTAACCTTATGGGGATTCCCTTGTATGTTATTTATTGCTTTTCCCTTGCTGCTTTTAATATGCTTACTTTATATTTAATGTCTGATAGTTTGATTAATATGTGCCTTGGCGTGTTTCTCCTTGGATTTATCCTGAATGGCACTCTCTGCGCTTCCTGGACTTGATTGACTATTTCCTTTCCCATGTTAGGGAAGTTTTCAACTATAATCTCTTCAAATATTTTCTCAGTGCCTTTCTTTTTCCTCTTCTTCTTTTGGGACCCCTATAATTCGAATGTTGGTGCATTTAGTGTTGTCTCAGAGGTCTCTGAGACGGTCCTCAGTTCTTTTCATTCTTTTTTCTTTATTCTGCTCTGAGGTAGTTATTTCCACTATTTTATCTTCCAGGTCACTTACCTGTTCTCCTGCCTCAGTTATTATGCTACTGATTCCTTCTAGAGAATTTTTAATTTCATTTATTGTGTTGTTCTTCATTGTTTGTTTGCTCTTTAGTTCTTCTAGGTCCTTGTTAAATGTTCCTTGTATTTTCTCCATTCTATTTCCAAGATTTTGGATCATCTTTACTGTCATTACTCTGAATTTCTTTTCAGGTAGACTGCCTATTTACTCTTCATTTGTTTGGTCTGGTGGGTTTTTACCTTGCTCCTTCATCTGCTGCGTATTTCTCTGTCTTCTCATTCTGCTTAACTTACTGTGTTTGGGGTCTCCTTTTTGCAGGCTACAGGTTCGTAGTTTCCATTGTTTTTGGTGTCTGCCCCCAGTGGGTGAGGTTGGTTCAGTGGGTTGTGTAGGCTTCCTGGTGGAGGGGACTGGTGCCTGTGTTCTTCTGGGTGGGGCTGGATCTTGTCTTTCTGGTGGGCAGGGCCACGTCTGGTGGTGCATTTTGGGGTGTCTGTGAACTTAGTATGATTTTAGGCAGCCTCTCTGCTAATGGGTGGGTTTGTGTTCCTGTCTTGCTAGTTATTTGGCATGGGGCATCCAGCACTGGAACTTGCTGGCTGTGGGGTTCAGCTGGGTTGAGACAGAGACTGAGACAGAGATCTCTGGGAGAGCTCTCACCGACTGATATTATGTGGGGCTGGGCAGTCTCTGGTGATCCAATGTCCTGAATTTGGCTCTCCCACCTCAGAGGCTCAGGCCTGACACCAGGCCAGAGCACCAAGCCCCTGTCAGCCACACAGCTCAGAAAAAAAAGAAGAAAAGAAAGAAAGAAAAAAAAAAAACTATTAAATTAAAAAAATAAAAATAATAATAAAAAAAGAAGAGAGAAACCAAACCAATAAACAAATCCACCAATGATAAGAAGTGCTAAAAACTATACTAAGATAAACATAAAAATCAGAAACAAATCAGTTGCAGACAGCAAACCCCAAGTCTACAGTTGCTCCCAAAGTCCACTGCCTCAATTTTGGGATGATTCGTTGTCTATTCAGGTATCCCACAGATGCAGGGTGCATCAAGTTATTTGTGGGGATTTAATCCACTGCTCCTGAGGCTGCACGGAGAAATCTCCCTTTCTCTTCTTTGTTTGCACAGCTCCTGGGGTTCAGCTCTTCATGCCCGTCTCTGGGGTCTGAGCTGATAGCTGCGGCTCGCACTCGTCTCTGGATCTTGTTTAGGCGGTGCTCTGAATCCCCTCTCCTGGTGCACCCCAAAACAATGGTCTCTTGCCTCTTAGGCAGTTCCAGAATTCTTCCCGGACTCCCTCCTGGCTAGCTGTGGCGCACTAGCCCCCTTCAGGCTGTGTTCAAGCAGCCAACCCTCTCCCTGGGATCCGACCTCCGAAGCCGGAGCCTCAGCTCCCAGCCCCCTCCCACCCCCGCGGTGAGCAGACAAGCCTCTCAGGCTGGTGAGTGCCGGTCGGCAGCGATCCTTTGTGCGGGAATCTCTCCGCTTTGCCCTCTGCACCCTTGTTGCTGTGCTCTCCTCCATGGCTCTGACGCTTCCCCCCCCATCCCCCATCTCTGCCAGTGAAGGGGCTTCCTAGTGTGTGGAAAATTCCTTCACAGTTCCCTCCCAGGGGTGCTGGTCCCGTCCCTATCCTTCTGTCTCTGTTTTTTCTTTTTTCTTTTGCCCTACCCAGGTACGTGGGGAGTTTCTTGCCTTTTGGGAGGTCTGAGGTCTTCTGCCAGCGTTCAGTAGGTGTTCTGTAGGAGCTGCTCCACATGTAGATGTATTTTTTATGTATCTGTGGGAAAGAAGGTGATCTCCACGTCTTATTCTTCTGCCGTCTTGAAGGCCACCCCCCCCCAGTTTTATATATCTATTCTTTTTCAGATTCTTTTCCCTTATAGGTTATTACAGAATATTGAGTATAGTTTCCTGTGCTGCACAGTAGGTCCTCGTTGGTTATCCATTTTGTATATAGTAGTGTATATTTGTTAATCCCATAGCATTTTCTGTACGTGTCTGTATGTAAGCACGTGTGTGTGTATGTGTGTGGTTATGCACTGTGCATGCATGTGTATATATCAGTATGTATGGGAATGTGTGTGTTGTGTGTATGCATGTACGTTTCTTCACATGAGGATGTATAGATGTGAACAAGTGAATGCCCACAGCACTGACCATTATATACTCCCCAGAGTCAGTACCTCGTTTAGTTGTTACAACAACCCCTGTAATCTAAATACCATGGGCACAGTGCAGCCACTGGTCTTTGAGGCAGGTTCTGTCATTTTCCATATCACACAGGTGAGTGAACTGAGCCTCATGGGGATGGAGTCACTCATCCAAGGCAGGAGCTTTTAGGATCCTGATGTTATTGGTAGGGAGACTGGGTTGTAGAGGCTCAGAGTTTTGCTGAAGGTCATACAGTGAATAAGAAACGGAGCCTGTGCTCTTAACCACATTATTATGCTTCCCAGTAAGTAAAGATCACCTTCCTTTCAGGAACGTAATAAAAAGACACACATACGTGTATTACATACACACATAACTTTAAATAAGACCTTTCTATCATAGGGGAATGGGGGTGTGTTTAGGACACCAGCGGAAAAAGGGCTAACTTTAAAATAAACATTATGATGAAATCAGAAGAAATCCTTGGGAATTTTCTATATGTATTTCCCAGTGATAAAGGGACATTGCCTCTATGAAACAGGAGCAGACTGCAATGATAGGAAAGGAAGGGATGAGAATAGCTGGTGACCAGAAGGAAACACACCAAGATAAGAGGCTGCACAGAAAAAGAGACATACCAAGTGAAAATCTGCACTGAAAATAGTAAAGAGCAGGCTGGATACGGAAAAAAAAAATCAAAATTGTTAAAAGTATTTAAAACATTTGCTGTAGAGTAGCATTTAAATTTCTTTCCGATTTTGCTAGATTTTTCTGCTTGTGCTCCAGACCCACTATGCACCCTTTACTGCTGCCTTGGGGGGGTGATCTTGATGGGTTGCCAGGACTGGGCTCCCCTGTTCTTCACGGGGCTCAGACAGAGAGGCACTGAAGGGAGGGGTGTGGGGAGGGGAGACAGGTGAGATTCTTATTCCCTCTGCTGGACCACGTGACCTGGCAGTGCCCACCTTCTACCCAAGGCCACGTCTCTTCTCAGGGGGTCCTTTCCTAGGAACTCCCTGCTCTTTGCAGGCCCCAGTGCCTGCCCTCCCTCTCCCCTACAGGCCTAGGGGGCTGGTGCTGGCCCTAAGGCCTCTGCTTCCCCTGCTGGCTTCTTTCAGCCCTGCCCTCCCCTTTGTAAACAGTCTCTTTTTTAAACATTACCTACTCTGATTATAGGCAGATCCCCTTTTATTGTACTTCACAGATACTGCGTTTTGTACAAATTGAAGGTCTGAGGCAACCCTGTGTCGAGCAAGTCCACTGGCACCATTTTTCCAACAGCATTTGCTCACTTCATGTCTCTGTGTCACATTTTGCTCACACATGTCTCTGTGTCACATAATTCTCACAATATTTCAAACCTTTTCACTCTTATTATACTTGTTCTGGTGGTCTGTGATCAGTGATCTTTGATTCTACTATTGCAAAAAGATGACAACTCACTGAAGGGTCATATGATTGTGAGCCTTTTTTAACAATAAAGTATTTTCTAATTAAGGTATGTACATTGTTTTCTTTAGACATAATGCTACTGCACACTTAGACTACGGTTTAATGTAAACATAACTTTTATGTGCACTGGGAAACAAAAAAACAATTGTGTGATTTGCTTTACTGCAATTTTCGATTTATTACAGTGGTCTGGAAGCAAACCCACACTATCTCCTAGGCCTGTGTGTATGTGATCTGTTTCCTGTTGGACCCTCAAGGATGTAGAGCTCCAGGCATCCCCAGGAGACAGTCCCGTATCTGTTTTATAAACTGTGGTTCTGGATAATAATTTGAGTTTTTTAAGACTTCCATTTGCTTCAAAAATAAAGTTTAAAAACAACTGATGATGCTAAACTTGAGAATGCCAAAAAAATTTTAAAGGGATAGACATGAAAATAAAAAGAAAAAAATGACCAATAATACGTTTCCAGAGAAGATCTGAAAACAAATAAACAAATAATCGTGTTCTCACTACAGAATGAAACTCACATTGGCTTCAGAACTTTCCTCAAATTACTAATGCCAGAAAAAATGGTTACTCGGGAATTCTGCATCAAGCCCAACCGCTCTTGTGTGGGAAGGAACAGATGGCTACTTTGGCTGACACATGGTCTGAGGAATATATATCCCCATGTACCCAACCTAAAAAGATGGACAAAAATTTGGAGAACAGGCTGAAGTCAGTCCTTAGACGATCAACAGGGGAGTGAAACCACTAGGGAAATAAATAAGGGAAGGTTACACTGCCCGAGCTCTAAATATAAAATGGAAACGTGAAGAGGGTCTTAGATGCACAGAATCAAAAAGGATAACATTCATCTTCTGCATGGAGAAAATTTTATAATCCACTTCTTTGGTAGGTATAACTTACTACACTGAAATAGTCTCTAGTTCCCCAGTGGTGGTGTGTGGAGTGCTAGGGGTGTCCTGGGCCAGGTGAGGGGTCTGCAGGCCAGGCATCTGCAGAGGCTCATGGGCAGGCCTACTGATGGGGTGCCCCTGATGCCCTCTGAGAGCCCTGGCTCTGTTCTCCCAGCCCCTGCCCCCTCCCAGGTTGTGCAGGACCCCTCAGTATTCAGACTGGGCCAGAATGAAGGGGGCCTCTTTGGCAGCATCCCCCATGGCTGGGGAAGCTGGTGGCTCACCCGCACGCTCCACTCTCCCTTGGGGGAGACATCGTGGGCTGAGACGGTTCTCTGGGCCCTGAGCCGGGCTGCCTTGGGGGAGGGGGGGGAGCAGGTAAAGGGAACCTGGTCCTCTTATGGTCTGCAGTGCACCCCATCTCAGATAGCGTTTGCTCAACAGTGTCCTGGGACTTCTCTGCTGGAGTCCCAGAACTTCAAAAAGGTACTCTCTTCCATGGGCGACTGTCAAAAATTGGTGTTCTTTAGGGGGAAGATGGTAGAAAACCCCTATTCTGCCCTACTGATGACGTCACCCCAGGAAGGACTTCTTAATGAAAGATACCCACACCCATGCACAAAAATTAACCATAGTGAAAGGGATTGATAAGGAAAGGTGACCATAAAAAAAGTGAGATGGTAAGTCAAAACCTGGAAGGGGATATTTTCACATGTTTAAAAAAGAAACAACCTCCAAAAGATGTAATATAAAGAACTTCTGTGGATAGTTAAGAAAAAGATTAAACAATAAAAATGGGTAAAGCAGATAAACTCACATACTATGGAACAGGAACTGCAATGGCCAGTAAAGACTAAAAGTTGGCCAGTTTCATCAGGAATAAGATAAATGCAAACTGAGACCATGAAGACTCTGTTACACCCACCAGATCAGCAAACTTAACATCAGGCCCTATGAAGTTCTAGAACAAATGTGGAACACTGCTGCACATCGACATTATACAAATGCTTTGGGAAAACCATTTGACGTTATTCCATAAAAATGAAAATATGCGTGCCGGTGACCACTGATTCTAGGCTCTCACACCAGTGGAACCCTCACCCACGTACACGAGGAGACTGGTATTTAAAACATTCACAGAAGCTCTGTTCATAATAGCAGAAAAGTTATATAAATGCCCACTTGTCCACTAAAGGAGAACAGGCAAATACACTGTGATATATCATATATTCACATGATGGACTACTGTACCATTAATTATAAAGATAATTCATCTAGAGCTACATGCACAAACATGGATGAACCCAAAACTGCATGAATGAAAAAAAGCGAGTCAGAGAGGAATGCAGGTTGTGATTCCATCTATCTAAAGTTCAAAAACAAATAAAAATAATGCATTATTTAGGGACACACTCATCCGTGGTAAAAGAATGATGAACGTGAAATCCCTGCTCTGAAGAGAAGCAGGAGATGAGATGGGGAAGAGTCCAGAGGGAGGCCCCAGCCTGGGTGACTCACATTTCTTATGTTGGTTTCAAAGTTATGCTTCACAACTTTACACACATTCCACTGTATCTGTCATATATTCATGTTTAATAACATTTTATTTTAATAAATATTTCATCATTTAAAATGGAAAAAAGAGCTAAATTTTATTTTTTTATTATTATTATTATTTTGCGGTACGCGGGCCTCTCCCTGCCGTGGCCTCTCCCGTTGTGGAGCACAGGCTCCAGACGCGCAGGCTCAGCGGCCATGGCTCACGGGCCCAGCTGCTCTGCGGCATGTGGGATCTTCCCGGACCGGGACTCGAACCTGCGTCCGTCCCCTGCATCGGCAGGTGGACTCTCAACCACTGCGTCACCAGGGAAGCCCAAGAGCTATATTTTAAATGCAACTGTATCGAATAAAAAACTAGGTGCCTACCTTTTAAATATCTGCATAAAGTAAAGCACACTGAAAGCAGTGTTTTTAGAAAAAACACAGCATAAAAATCGGAAGTGCCAATAAAAATGTAAAAACAGAAAGATAAAAAGAATAACAACTACTTCACAAATAAATAAAAGATTTCACAATAAGTAATTACCCTAGTTTAAGCATACTGATTTGCATGAGAGTCATACCTAAAAAAACAGAAATTAAAGTAAAAAAGATAGACAAAGATTCAGGCAAATTTGAACAAAAGGAAAATAAGGTTGGTGCTTTAATTTTAGATGAAGCAGAATTCACAACAATAAAACACTTTATAGTAGTAAATGACCACTTTATATTAGTAAATGCTGCGATCCACAAATAATGAACACTAGTATATTTAAGGATATAAAATCCAAACGGTGCAAAAAGTGATGGAAATAAGAGGCTGAGAGAAATAGAGCTGTAGTGGAGGATATTCATGCGGATCATGAAGCAAAAAGCCGTTTGTAGAAAAAGATGAGATGAACCTGACAGTGGCTGGGTGGGGTGGGGGCAGAGCCCTGTGGTGTTTCTCAGTCCTGTCCCTGCATTTTCCAGTTTTCTATACCAGGGCGGGGGCAGGGGGCACTGCCTCGACCTGTGTTTGGAGATGACACCACACATATAAGAAAGGCAGATAATTTCTTTCTTCATCCTAAAGTCAATCTGCAAATAATCAATGCAACTGATTTTTAAAAACTTCTGACAGTCATTAGCTAACACTGCCTATATAGTGCTATTTGAAATCAACTTCAATCCATTTTTCCACCAATTGTTGAACCACACAAAGTGAAGAGCAAAACAAATTTGAAACCTCTGAGTCTTCTTTTCATTCCCAATCAGAATCTTTGTATTTTAATACAAATTGAAACCTATAGTGATTTGATTCAATGTACATAAAAATCAGGGTAAAACATGGATGTTCCAGTATTACCATCACTTACTCTACAGAATAAAATTATTCAGGGATCAGAGATAAAGCCCATGAGTAATATTCTTCATTAAAAGAGGTTGGATATTTGAAAGAAAATCTGATAACCAATAGCCTGAAAGTAATAATTTTTTAAAGCTGGGTAAGTAGAGACAGTTCCTCAGAATTGCATATTAAATTCACTTTCAATTAGTATGGTTCAGCATTTTATTCTTATGATTTATATGCTTGGTAATACTTTTAAAATTAACTGTGCTGCACACAGACACACCACATACGTCTCAGCTGTAATAATTTTTCTAATGTTATATCTTTATAACAGTAATTGCCTTCTTTCTGAAAGAATATGCATTTGGAATCTAGGGACACTTCATTTATTACTTTTCTTATATTAGAGCTACCCCAGCATATTAGACTTTTTTTTTCCTTAACGACTTTTTTCTATTAGGAGACCGTGAAGACCCCAGGGAAAAGGAAGTCCATTAGGGGAAGGAGACACTTTAGAGGCACAGGAATATCTAAGGTGGACATCAGACAGTTCTTGTCAAGAAGGGACTGGACAGGACATCCTCCGTTTCCTGTGAACTACAGATGCTCTTGACATACCTCTATAAACAGAAGTCTCATCACTAATACACTGAGTTAAATCACCAACACAGCGATTAAGCACAGGAAGGACGTTGCCAGCCACTGCACCTGCCCCTCTCAGTTGGGGAGTCACCCTGTCCCGCAGACCACCCTGCTTAAACCACTTGGATCGGGAGACAGAAGGTCCTCTGGCCCCAACACCAGACTCTCTTTTCCAGACCATAAGCATCAGACGATGAGGCCAGCACTGGGCAAAGTGAGCGTCCAGGAGTCCTTTACTGAAGTACCAGCAGGAAGCACTCTTAAGAAGCTGCTCCAGGGACCCGCAGGGCTGCTCGGGGAAGTCACCATCTCCTGATGCCGGGAGTGTTTCCGCACAGGCCAGGGACAATGTGAAAGCAAGAGAGAAGTGCCGTCCCTTTCTCCCCAAACCTTCTATGGTGGGATTGACTCCTGGACCCTTGGACCTTGTACTTTTCTTGCTTCTTGGATTTTGTTTACGTTATCCCGCTGGCCGGCAAGGACCCCACTCTCTGATCCACCTGCCCAAACTCCACCCATTCGACACATACGCGGAGTCGCATCCTTACTGTAAGATGACTCAGTCTTTCCCCACCTCAGCCCTTGTGGAAGTGGCAGGACATGAGGAAAAGAGCAGACCCTTTGAAAGCAAACAGACCTGGATTTCTCTATCTCAGCTTCTGAGAGGACTACCCCTGTGACTGCGGCCAAGCATACATCGCTGTGGAAGTGATGCTCTGTTCGTCGCTGCTAACAGTGAGCACCCATTCTGCATGGCTGCCATGCCTGGATGCACAGAAAGGGCTGGGAGGCACCATCTTCCTTTCATCTTTCTAAACAAACTTCATATACAATCATTCCTTAACTTACTAAGTTCTAACTTGCAACTATTCCCTATTACATTAATATTTTATTGCTATTTCTATTTTTCCAACTCCTATCAAGTCCTCATCTAGATTAAACTTTTTTTTTATTAACTTTTTTTTACTGGGATATAGTTGATTTACAATGTTGTGTTACTTTCAGGTGTACAGCAAAGTGAGTCAGTTATACATACACATGTATCCACTCTTTTTTAGATTCTGTTCCCATAGAGGTCATTACAGAGTGTTGAACAGAGTTCCCTGTGCTATTCAGTAGGTCCTCATTAATTAGCGATTCTATATATAGAAGGCAAGACCATTACCTTCTGCTTCTTTGTGTCCAACTCCTGGCACAGTCTCCAAGACTTGCATGATGTATTTTAGTGCAACCACACGCTCTAAGCCTCATTGCTTGATGGTTCTGAAACCTACTGTGTGCTGACCATGTCCTTTATGTGTCCAGGCAGACACAATAAGGAACTGGCTACAAGTCAGAATCAGCCCAAGGTTACACATATAAAGGTCATCGACTTAAGGGCACCAGGAGACACGTAACCAAGCCTCAGCAGCAGGGGAAACTCTGCTCTTCTGGAAACATCTATAAAGGGGCCCACAACTGGAGCTACTAAGGGGTTTATCATAATCAAGACATTGACCATGGACTGAGGGTCCAGCTTTCTACAACTCCCCTCACGGCACATTAACCAATGGACATGGGTTACAAGTACACCACCCAAGCCGTAGGTAAAGATACACATAGAAAGTGTCTAGGACTCCATCCAAGGCAGGCACGGGGACACCTGCTGATGGTGGCCCACCCTCCAAGAGGTCCTGAGCTCCCCAAGACGGCCCGTGTCCTCGGCGCCCTTCCAACAGACCTCACCGCTCTCTGGTCTCTGCCCTCTTGGAAGAGAGTAACATTCCCCAGGCTGGGCTACAGAACAATTCACTCTTTCTGAGAAGATTCTCAATAGTCATTCAGAGGTAACAACCAGGGAAAAGCCTATTTAAATTGTTTCCAGGTGCAATTCGATGGATTTAATTCATTATGCTTTCAAGCACACAACTACCTTACCAGGTATCTCTGTCTACCTTGTTTTTAATCTTCCTGTCCAAGCTCATGATCTCTTGCAAAAAGCAAGTTTTATTACATTTTCATTTAAGAATGTGTCTGATACATTTCTCCAAAGAAGACACAGATGGCCAAGAGGCACGTGAAAAGATGCTCATAATCGCTGATTACTAGAGAAATGCAAATCAAACCACACACCGGTCAGAATGGCCATCATTAAAAAGTCTAGGGGCTTCCGTGGCGGCACAGTGGTTGAGAGTCCGCCTGCCGATGCAGGGGACACGGGTTCGTGCCCCAGTCCAGGAGGATCCCACATGCCGTGGAGCGACTGGGCCTGTGAGCCATGGCCACTGGGCCTGGGCATCCAGAGCCTGTGCTCCGCAACGGGAGAGGCCACAACAGTGAGAGGCCCTCGTACCACAAAAAAAAAAAAAAAA
>RJWK010025690.1:0-14527 GCA_004363435.1 Platanista minor | reverse complement strand
AGGCCCAGTGGCCATGGCTCACAGGCCCAGCCGCTCTGCAGCATGTGGGATCTTCCCAGACCGGGGCATGAACCTGCATCCCCTGCATCGGCAGGCGGACTCTCAACCACTGCGCCACCAGGGAAGCCCTATGGCGGTTCCTTAAAAAACAAAAAATAGAGCTACCATATGATCCAGCAATCCCACTCCTGGGCATATATCTGGACAAAACTATAATTTTAAAATATACACATACCCAAATGTTCAAAGCAGCACTATTCACAATAGCCAAGACATGGAAGCAACCTAAGTGTCCATCCACAGATGAATGAATAAAGAAGATGTGGTATATATACACAATGGAATACTGCTAAGCCATAAAAAAGAATGCCATTTGCAGCTACATGGATGGACTTAGAGATTATCATACTAAGCAAAGTAAGTCAGAAAGAGAAAGACGAATACCATATGATATCAGTTGTATGTGGAATCTAAAATATGACACAAATGAATCTATCTACAAAACAGAAACAGACTCACAGACATACAGAACAGACTTGCCAAGGGGAAGGGGGGTGGGGAGAGAAGGATTGGGAGTTTGGGATTAGCAGATGCAAACTATTATATACAGAATGGATAAACAACAAGGTCCTACTGTATAGCACAGGGAACTATATTCGATATCCTGGAATAAACCATAATGGAAAAGAAAAAAAGAATGTGACTGATCAAAATAAAGGAATTTATACTGAGAAGTGATTTAAGCAAATATCAACAAATGTCATGTTGTAATAAAAATGAGTATTTTTTCAATGACCATTTCTAATTTCACTTGGCCTTGAGTGGTTTCATTATGCTATAATTTAATTAGTCCATGTCAGTCTTAATTTTCTGGTTAGACTTATGTTCCCCTGATTAAATTTAATACTATTAGTAAATTTAAAGACAAGTGTATTAGTCTATTTTCATAATTAAGATAGGGGGCTTTAGATACTTCAGCTGCTGTATTAGCAGAGTAAAATATTGCCTTATAAATATGGGTATATAGGCTTCTCTGGTGGCACAGTGGTTGAGAGTCCACCTGCCGATGCAGGGGAGGCGGGTTCGTGCCCTGGTCCGGGAAGATCCCACATGCCGCAGAGCGGCTGGGCCCATGAGCCATGGCCGCTGAGCCTGCGCGTCCGGAGCCTGTGCTCCGCAACGGGAGAGGCCACAACAGTGAGAGGCCCTCGTACTGAAAAAAAAAAAAAAAAAATTGGGTATACCCTAATTCCTTCTCGTCCTCAGCACTAACAAATGAAGGCTTCATCTTTGTGATCAAGCAAAATACATTCTCCTGAATGTATTCAAGAGGTCATGATCTTGACTGTGAGAAACCCCCATAGTGGATTTATAACGAATTTTCTGAATAAATAATGACTGCAAATACATTTACATTAAACATATTAACCTTTAACTCACCTAAATTTTTAAATAGCGTATTAAAGTTATATTTGTGCTCAATTCAACGGGATTGAAAGAAAGCCCTACAGGTTTCCTACATCTCATATTAAAGGTTAAAGTGATTCATACATTTTTTTCCACAAAATATGGCCAAACATACAAATCTAAAGTGAGACCAGGACTGAATTTCTGATGTGCACAGCAGGAAACATTTTTGCTAGTACAAAAATTCAAAAATACTTAAAAAAAAGAAGCTGATATATGCAGCATACGATTTTAAGCTTCCTTGCATTGGACAATGATCACCATAGCAATGAAGAGAGAAAAAAACCCTCATCCAGGCTGAAGTTCGTTCATCATTCACTTCCAACTTCTTGGCTTTTGCATGTGTCATTAAATACTGCAGTTGAAAAAAACAAAAAAACAGAATCCAAGCAGAATGGAAAGGCAATCAAAAAAAGCAATTTTTCTTTTTCATCAGTTGCCTGAAGGCATCCAACAAAACAGACATTATGGTAAGAATGAGTGATTTACACCTGAGTATAAATATATAGGGCTGGTTCCTCTCAACTTGGAACTAATTATCAGACCCCTATTACTATCACTTCTGGTCTGGCTCCAGTGAATTAGGTTCCAGTGGACAGGAGATGTTCTGGCCAGTGCACAGCAGAGTCGGGAGCTCAGTAAGCCTCCTGGCGCCACACACCAGACTCACCAGGGCTAGAAACCTCCCTGCAGCTGAAGAAGCTCCCAAACACCTGCTGGAATGAATGCAAAACTAGGGAAGCCCCCATTTGGAGAAAGCAAAATATGAAAGAACAAAAAAGTCCTCTATTTAGCAGCTTCTATTGGAAAGGAAACCAGGATATAATGAACTGGACGTGAGAGTGTTTTATTTGGTCTGATCACAAGTGCAGTGAGTCTCCACCTGAGGTGTTAATAAGGAAGCTGGACGACGCCTCAGTCAGTAAAGAAGGTTTGTTGTTGTTGAATTTAAAGGACTCGAGGAAGGCGGCAGCCCAGCGAGGAGGACAGAGCCCAAGGGCCAGGCGGCTTGAGCTGGTGTCACCCGCTGTGGACGCCCCACACTGTCCCAGGTCCCATCCCTTCTCCTGGTGTAAGGCGGGATGACAACAGAGGTGCCCCCGGCATCAGGAGAAGGTCGGGGCAAGAACACTTGGAAAGGGCCAGGCACATGGTGTGTTCTACATCCGCGCATGTCAGTATGGAAGCCAAATGGAGATGATGAAATGGACCTGGAGCAATGGTTTTCCACATGCCTCCGGGGGTTCAGCAGGATGGAGAAGCTCCAGAAGCTCAGAAACACATCGCCTGGGTGACAGCTGAGCGCTGCCACTGACCAGCTGCACAACCCTGAGCGTGACTAACCCTGGCAGCGCTCACATCACAGAGCGGCACTTAGAAGAGCGTCTGGACCACGGAGGGTGATGGATGAGTGTCAGCAATCATGGCTGCGATCATCATCAGCATCACCGTCTGTCTGGGACATGGACGGCCTGAGACACTGCTGACCTTCACCATGGACACTGCAGACGGAGACAGAGGGAGGGAAGGCAGCTTCACCTGGGGGAATAAAGTCAGGTGCGCCTTCCCCAGCTGCTCACCTCCCCAGCAGCCTGCACCAGATCCTGCCCGTCCACCTGGAGCTTGCCTTTCACAGATCCCAAAGACAGCCTTGGCCTTGTGGGGCAGGCCCAGCCGGGCGGGGGAGTAGGAACTGCTGCCCACCCCAAACAAGAAGACAGGAGACATGCAGCAACCAGCCACCAACTACCTCCGCTCGTCCAAATGGTCCTTCTTCTGTAAGTATGAACAGGAAACCAAAGATGCCACACGTCTGAGCAACACTAATATCACGCATAAGGAGCTAGAGGAGTCGAGACCAACTGGCCAGTGTGGGGAGCTGAGAACATGGGGAGGCAGGAAACCTGATGAACAAAATTCGAATTAACATTAGGAGGCGACGGCAGCCTTAGAGCACATGCTTCCTAAACTGCGAACACAGTGCTGAGAAAAAGCGACAGAGGATTCTTTGAAAGCAACACGGGTGTTGTCAAAATGAAAAATTCAGCAGGCGGGTCAAGCAGTAGCATGGATATGGCTGAGGCCCAAATTAGTCATCTAGAAAATAAAACAAGAAATATCCCAGCACGTACAGATAAAGAACATGTTAGAAAATGTTAAGAATTCTATGGCATCAGTTTATCTGCCTGCAGCAGGTAGAATATCCTTTTACCTACTCTGAGTAGCATAAACTCGAGAAGGCTGAGAAATACACAGGAGAGATATACTCAATAATTAATGAAAGAAATTCCCCTGGAAAACTTTTCTTGAAATATCCAATAGACAAACAATTAGCTCTATTACAACACTTCACTACCGTGTGCTGTAATCAGATATAAAATCAACACACAATGGTCTTTCCAGAAATTATAACAGAAAACATATTCCCATCTCTCAACATTATAGATGTAATTTTCCTAGAATGCAATCACAATCAAACTCAAATCATTATAGGCTGAGAACTTTACAAACTGATTTAAAAATTTACTGAAGAGAAAATGCACAGAAGTAGCCAAGAAAATTATGAAAAATATCAAAGAGCAATTTATTATAAAGCTAGACTAATTAAAACATTGTAGTAGTGGCTTAGAAATGGACCAACAGATTCATGAAATAGGGATTAAAAACACACCCATGTCCATAGCAGTGGGGAGGGGACACTTCAAATGCAAGGAGAAATATTGAACATTCAAAAAATGGTGTTGGAGACTTAGCTGGCTGTCCATTTGGAAAAGAAAAAGTTAAAGCCTTATTTCATACTATAGATCAAAGTAAGTTTGGGATCAATTACCTAAACATAAGAAGCAAAGCCATAAATGTTTTAGAAATACATAGGAAAATAATTTCAGAATTGTGGGGCAAGAGAGACCTTTTAAAATAAGAATAAAACCCAGAAGCCCCATAAGAAGAAAAGCCAACAGATATTGCAAATCAAAAAGCTAACAGTTCTGTATTTTTTTTAAAAAGGCATTTCATCAAAAATTAAAAGACAAAGACAAACAACAGACTGGGATAAAATATTAGTCACCTAAAATGGAAAATAATTACTATATTAAGAAATCTCACAAATTAATGAAAAACAGTCTTACAGAAAAATAGACAAAAGATGTAAACAAGCACGTCACAGAAAAATTCAAACGGGCAATGAAATCTTGTCAGTTATTTCCTTTCTGTCTCATCTATTCATCGTCTAATTTTTCCTTTATTTTCTCTCTTCTTTTGGATGAACTGGGTATTTTTTATGACTCCATTTTATTTCCTTTGTTAGCTCATTATCCAAGTCTTTTAAAAAATGTTTTTTAATGTTGGTGGTTGTGTTTGGGCTTACAGTATGTATATTCACCTTATCACAGCTCACCACAGAGAGCTTAAGAGCCTTACACTGTATACTTCTATCTTCCTGCATTTACACAATTTTTTCCATATATATGTTATAAATTCCATAATATCTTGGTGTGCTTTTCTTCATACTTCCTGTTCTTTATGCACATTGAGATTCTCAGATCTGTGGCCTCATAGTTTTATTCAATTTTGAAAAAACATTTCAGTATTATTTCCTCAAGTAGTTTTTTCCTGTCCATCCCCACTATTTTAGGTACCCATTCCACAGGTATGAGCCTTCTTGAAATTTCCCCACACGGCTCACTGATGATTTTTCCATTTTTTTACAAAATTCTTTCTTCTCTGTGTCCTACATTTTGGGATAATTTCTAGTGCAATGCCTTTGAGTTCACTAATCCTTTCTTACCTCTGATCTAATCTGTTGTTAATCTTGTCCAATGAATTTTTTCTCCCACTGTAGTTCACGAGAAGTTCAACTGCTCTTTTTTTATACTGTCTCTACTTTTAAACTTCTGCAATACGGTTATAACAACTGTTTTAATATCTTTGTCAATTTGTTTATTTTTCTCATCATGTCAGGTTGCATTTTTCTGTTTCTCTGCATGCCTAGTAATCTGATTATGCATGCTGTCTTGTGTGGATAATTTTGTATTCCTATGAACATTCTTGAACTTTGCTCTGGGACATGTATAAATTACTTGGAAATGGTTTGATTCTTTTGGATCTAGCTCTCAAAATTTGCCAGGACTGGAGCAGCATTTAGCCTGGAGCTTATTATTCCCCATGACGGAAGCAAGATTCTGCTGAGTATTCTACCTGCTGTCCCAATGAATCATGAGGTTTTCCAACCTGGGCGGTGGGAAAGCCCTGCTTTTGTGCCTGGTGCTGCTCCTTCTAATCCTCTCATTGGTTCTTTCCTGGCCTCCCCTGCAAGAGCTGATCAGTATCAGCCGAATACTGATAAGGGATCATCTGTGGGTCTCCAGGACTTCTGTAAGCTCTCAGGCACTTGTCCTGAAAGCTCTAGCCACCCTGAAGTCCCGGCCCCTCAGCTTGTTCTCCTTAACTCAGCCAGTGTGCTGGGCTCTGCCCAGACTCCCCCTACCTGTGCTGCAGCCTGGGGACCCTTCTCACAGCTGGACACGGACAATCTTAGGACTTACCATGGATGGTGGGGCATCAAGGTAGAAGGAATACACTGTTGAATCGGGCCAAGGTTAGTGAAGTGGGCCCACCAAGCAGAGATTCTGGCATTCAACGTCTTAGCTGGAGGAATTAGGAAGGGTTCTTGCTGTTTGTTTGGCTCAAATACGAACGCCAAGGTGGGCTGCACTAAGTGAAGTTGAAATGCCAGACCTTTTAGGTATACCCTCGAGGGAGGAACTTAAAGGATGGGGGAGACTGGAATGACAGAGTGCACTCTTCATGTAAGACCTGCTCACCCGTCCCAGAGGATCCCGAGAGCACAGCTTCCACCACGATGCTGAGAATACATCTGTGAGGGGAGCCCCAGCACACTTGAGGAGCCCTGAGGGACTCTCCTCTGTAGATCAGAAACTGCAGTAGACATGCCTGTGCTGCCATCAAACTAGGATCCCCAAGTGCATGAGGATTCTGGGATCCCAGGGCGGCAGGGGCCGAGTGGCGGCACCTCATCACCAAAGACCAGGTGGGTGTGGTTAGGGTGATGGGCAGTGGGGCCAGAGCAGCGGTTCGAAGAGTCTGACTCACAGAGATGCTTAGTGTTGGCTCCTAGAGGTTCTGCCTCTCAGACTGAACCCTAACCGATATACATTCCTACTGGGGTTGATAAAATTTAGCAATAAAAGTAAACCACTATCCGAATAAACCAAAAAGTCAGACTCCTCAACCACTATAACATAAAACGCAAACACATCACTCTATGTGGCACTCTTATTCCTACAGATTAGTACTTTTCAAAATATGTCTACTTTGCTTTTAAAAAACTATACTAAATAAACTGTAATTTGTTACATATAAAAATAAATTCTAAAAATGTTTTCAACCTCGTGGTTATTAGTTTCTCAATAGTATTAGTTATCGCAAATAATCTAGTGGCCAGGTCAGTACTACCCACTCAAGTTTTTTTTTTAAGTGTACAGTAGTCCCCCCTTATCTGCAGGGAATACATTCCAAGGCCCCCAGTGGATGCCTGAAATGGCAGATAGTACCAAACCCTGTATATATCAATATATACCTGTGATAAAGCTTAATTCGTAAGTTAGGCCCAGTAAGAGATTAACAATAATAATAATAAAACAGAATAATTATAAAAATATACTGTAATAAAATTTATGTGAATGTGGTCTCTCTCTCTCAAATATCTTATTGTACAAATTTAATGCCTTTTCCATCTTAACTAAGTGCTTATAGTGTACAATGGCCATACCTTTTGCAGTTTGAGGAGTGACAGCAAAACTAGCATACATTTCTTTTTCCTTCTTCACAATTTCATAGATAGAAGATTTGTTCTTACTGTAGATCTTGGCAAACTCAGCATACGATTTTTCTTTCCTTATTAAGTCTAGCACTTTTACAGCTTCTCTCTGGTGTATTCAAATTGCCAGCATAACTACTCTTGAGCTTTGGGGCCTTTATTAAGTAAAATAAGGGTCACTTGAATACAGCACTGAGATGCTGCGACAGTCGCTCCGATAACCCAGATGGCTACTGAGTGACTAACAGGTGGGATCCGCTGGACAAAGGGACGATTCATGTCCCAGGGGGGTTGGAGTGGGATGGCATGGGTTTCACCACAATACTCAGAACAGCAAGAAATTGAAAACTTATGAATTGTTTTTTTTTTTAATTTTTTAAAAAATTATTTTATTTATTTATTTTGGGCTGCGTTGGGTTTTCGTTGCTGTGCGCTGGCTTTCTTTAGCTGCGGCAAGCGGGGGCTACTCTTCATTGTGGTGCAGGGCTTCTCACTGTGGTGGCTTCTCATTGCAGAGCACGGGCTCTAGGCATGTGGGGTCAGTAGTTGTGGCTCGTGGGCTCTAGAGTGCAGGCTCAGTAGTGTGGTGCACAGGCTGAGTTGCTCCACGGCATGTGGGACCTTCCTGGACCAGGGACCAAACCCACGTCCCCTGCATTGGCAGGCGGATTCTTAACCACTGCGCCACCAGGGAATCCCTTATGAATTGTTTATTTCTGGAATTTTCCATTTAATATCTTCAGACTGCAGCTGAGGGTGGGTAACTGAAACAGTGCAAAGCGGGACCGTGGATGGTGGGAGGGGGCTCCTGTACTACCTGTGGTTATGTGTGAAACTGTTTCCAATATTGATACACGTATAAGCAGTCACAAGACATGCCACTGAATCCTTCAAAAAAATGAGCTACTCAGAGCTATGCACCTGAATCTTAATTGGCATCTAGCGTAATGTAGAACCTTTTATAGTGTGATGTAAGGAAGACAATTATCTCAATCATAGGAGACACTTTGCACATAGAAAAAAAATGAATGTGAAAAAAAAATGTGAACATACGTATTCTCTACTGGCGTAGCGCCCGCCTTGTTTCAGAATTTGGAAAGGCTCTTAGAAAATACGATGGTGAGAAAGTCACAGCATCTCCCTCCTCCTCCCCTCACATCACAGGCCCCAGCTGGAAAGGGCGGCCTCCCTCCTGCCCCCATCAGCCAGCCTGCTGCCCCCACCTTGTCCTCTTTCCCAATGCAAGCCCCTCCACCACCCACAGCACATCAAGTTGCTCTGGCCTGAAGCTTACACCCCCTCCCTCACCTCACTCTGTCTGACGGGCTCAGAGTGAGGCACAGAAAGGAGGCCCAGCAGGACTGTGGCGGGCCCACACTCACCAGCCAGTTGGAGGAGAGATATGGCCAACCGACTGAGGGCAGACCCCGCAGCCCCGCATCAGCGTCGCTTCTGGCCCCCCCCAGCCAGCCTGCGAGGCTCTTCCAACACCTCGAGGGGCAGACACCTCCCTTCAGAGAGGGCAACTCGCTCTGGTGGTCATTCACAGTGGGGGGGCGGGGTGTCGTGTCCCCCTGGAAATGAACCAGAACTCACAGTGGCCTCTCCAGTTTTATGCCTCGGGAAGATGGAAATGTACCATTAGAGTAAAGGATAAAACTGGAGCTTGGTATAAAAGAACTATTTATCAGAGAAACACACATCAAAACTGCAATGAGATTATTACCTCATGCCCATTGGACTGGCTATTGTCAAAAAGGCAAGAAATAATAAATGTTGGTGAGGATGTGGAGAAAAGGGAACCCTCCTACACTGTTGGTGGGAATGTAAATTGGTGCAGCCATTATGGAGAACAGTATGGAGGTTCCTCAAAAAATTAATAATAGAACTACCATACGACCCAGCAATCCCACTGCTGGGCACATATCTGAAGAAAAAGAAAACACTAATTTGAAAAGACACATGCACCCCGATGTTCATTGCAGCACTATTATCAATAGCCAAGACATGGAAACAACCTAAATGTCCATCAACAGAGGAATGGATAAAGAAGATGTGGTACATATATACAACAGACTATTACTCATCCATAAAAAAGATAAAATCTTGCCAATTGTGACAACATGGATGGACCTTGAGGGTTTTATGCTAAGTGAAGTAAGTCAGACAGGGAAAGACAAATACTGTATGATTTCACCTGTATGTAGAATCTTAAAAACAAACAAACAAACAAAACACAAAATAAATGAACATACCAAAGCAACCAAAAACAAACACGTAGATACAGAGAACAGAATAGTGGTTGCCAGAGGGGAAAGGGGCTCAGTGGAGGAGTGATGGACAGAAACTGGATATTTGGTGATGAGCACACAGCAGCGTACACAGATGTAGAAATATAAGGCTGTACACATGAAACTTATATGTTATAAACCGATGTCACCTCAATAAAAAATAATTTTTAAAAAAAGCAATTATTTAAATCAAGACTTCAAGCTATTCTAGCTGTGAGACCCTAGGCAAGATAACCTTTCTAAGTCTTCCTTTTCTTCTGGAAAATGGGGATAAAAACAGTAGCTTACTCACAAGAATACTGTGTGGATAAGCTCAGGGGATCCAGTGCAGGGCTTAGCACGAAGGAAATGCCCAGCACATGGTTCCTGTTAACAGTAGTTTGTAGGTGGGCCGTACATGTCGTGGAACACGAGGAGGGGCTTAGACGCAGACGCTCGGAGGAGCCTGGGGGGAAGGAGGGCTTCCAGGAAGCAGCGAGAAGCGAGCCCTAATGAGTGGAAGGGCAGGGCAGAGGCCAGAGGGGTCGGGGAGGACCTGTCAGGTGGAGGCCACACCACACACCGAAGTCCAGAGGGTCCAGGTGTCAGGGTGAGGCTGGGCAGGGAGGAAAACTAAAGCTACATCAACGCTCACAGTTCAGAGAGTGAGTTTTCTGCTAACGAATCATAAGTTGTATCATCCTGGTCAACAGACAGAAGAGTGTCCTTACAGCAGAGACAACCAGCTCTCGGCCAGGACTCTGTCCCCACTTCATAACGTGGGCCGTCTCTGGGAGGGACCCGTCGAGGGAGGGACCACCTTTTCCAGCTTCCTTCCCAACCAGACACGCTTCGGGCCCCGTGACGAGCCCTCCCCACGGGTGTGATATGCAAGCATGAGTGTCCCTTTCAGGCCAAGCAAGTCAAGAAGCATGTGTTTCTCCTCCATCCTCTCCCCACTTCACTGAAATGCAGGGGACCCCACAGGCCTGGGGAGTGCAGGGCCGCCGGGGAAAGCAAGCAGGGTCTTTGAATCTCGTGTGGGGAGAGCAGCCGCTGCCTGGAAGGCCTGCCTGGACGGGAGCAGGAAGCAGATGTTCACGGAGTTAAGACACGAAGTCTGGGGTCTGACAGCAGCTAGTGTCACCCTAACCAACCCCTTACCTCCCTGACACAGCAAAGCAGCCAGTTGAGCTGGGGGAGCCCTTCCTCCTCGTCTACCTGGAGAGCTGCTGGGCTGCGTGGAGCTGGGGGGTGAGCCCCTGGAAAGCTCGGCTGCAGGGGCTCCTGCTTGGGCCACCCTCGGAGGCCCCAAGACCCACCCTACTGCTGCAGGCCGCCCCCACCCCAAGGACACACCTGCGCCACCTGCACAAGGAGTCCTGACCCCTCAGCAGGCATGAGCACGTGCATCCTTCGCGGTAAGATGCCCAGTCCCGAGAAGCTCCGTCCCAGGGTAGGGCTGGGGCGGGCGTGCGGTGGCTCGGGGACGGGTGCCCTTTCTCCCATCCCACACGCCCACCCGAAGGAGGGTGGCTTTCCTCTGTTCAGACGCCAGGCTGAGGGCTTACTCTCTCTGCACTGCATGGTGGGGGTAGGTCAGGAGGAATGGGCAGGTTGTCCCCGTTTCCATGAAGGGGACCCACAGTACAGCCAAAACGTCAGGCCCCACGGCCCAGTGTCTGCTGCCACTTGCCCCTGCACAGAAGAGTCAGTGTCTCGATACACAAGCCGTGATTTACTTTAAAATAATCCAGCAAGGGGCTCAGATGAAACAGGACCAGTCAATGTTGATACCGTTGAGGACGGATAGGGGTACACAGGGTTCATTATACTAGTCTCTCTACTTTGGTGAATATTTGAAAATTTCAATATAAAAAAATTTTAAGGAACTTTCTCAGTATTTTGTACAAGAGGAGGCTCCCTGAATTAAACTACCCCTCCCTCCCAGTGCCTTTTCAGGATGTCATGATTCCCCTCACGAAGGAGGAGGTGTTTACAACAGACAAGATTTGTGGGTTTTTTTCTATTTCCATTAATATTTAGTGTGTCATTATCTCCAAGTCTAATCACTTAAAGAAGAGATTTTAAATAATTGATTACTACCTAAAAGGAAAAAATCCATGCCGTCTTTTTCATTATCCATCAAAACCCAGAAAACCTCTCCGTATTGTCCTGACGTGAACACATAAATGAATTAATGCACATGCTGAGAAGAACACACATACAAATCAATAGACATAAATTCGCTCTGGGTACTTTCAGATGGAAAAACCATCATCCTCTTTCCATCCCCCCCGTGTGGCGTCCTCCTCCCCAGCATGAGGCCTGACCCCATGAGAGAGGGCTCCAGGGGCACCCCTTTCTTCCTTCTTCCAAAGAAACATCTATGCAAATAAATACCAATACCTCATAGAGTTTCACAGTCGCCAAAACACACAGAAAGCTAACACTTCTGGAACTTGGATGAGCTACGTCCTATTGTGTGATGACCTGTAAGCATATGCATGTGCACGATGGTGTTTATCAGTCTAGAGAAAACGCTTGCATCTGCACTTATCAAAATGCCTTTGTTGGTGGCATGTCCTCCAAGAGGGCACAACACCGACAAACAGGAAGAGGATGGCCCATGAGCGCCTGTGGAGAGGGCAGCAGGACACCCACGGCCAAGACTAACACGCCTTGAAAGCACTCACACCTCCGCAGGCAGAGCCCTGCTCCATGGCCGCATGGGGACCCGGGTGCCACTTACCACGAGGGACAGAGGCCTCTTCCAGGAGACGACGCCGATGAGTCCCGACAGCAGCACCTGGAACAGAGGAAGCAGGGGGTGAGGAGCCTCCCAGGACTTTTCTAGAGCACAGCATGCAGGCAGGAGCGGGTCACGGTTGTGGGTCTGTCCCTCCCAACAGCCACACCTGCAGCCACCACGCAGGGCCAGAGTGACCAGCTCGCAGGGATGCCGAGAGCAGATGCGCTTTCTGAACGAGCCTCCCACCCACCCCCGGGCCCTCAGCCGTATCCCTCCAGGTCCTGAGAGATACTTGCTGTGTGATTTAACATCACAGACAGCACTGAACACACTACTTTGGGGAAGGCGGTGTTGTCCCCACTCGCAGGTCACCCGCAACCTGCACAGCGGCCCGAAGGCACCCTCTGTTCTCCCACACCTGGGACACCCCTAGCCCCTACAGGGGTTTCCCCTTCACTCTCACCCCACCCAGGAGGCTCCCTTGCTGTCCACACTGGCTCTAAGCTGCCCGCCCCGGCCCAGGCCAGCCCCGCCCGACCCCTGGCCCCCGTCCCGCCAAGCGTGTCCCCCCAGAACCTCCCCAGCAGTGCCCCCTCCACCCGGGTTCCCCTGTTGCCCTGTGTCTGCCGACTCCCAGGAGAACCACCCTCGGCTCCTGGTCCACCCTTCTTCCGGGCTGCCCCCCAAGCCCACGTCAGACCCATGTTTGCTGATCCCCACATTCCCAGTCTCCTTGTGTCCAGGCAGGGCCACTGGACCACAGAGACACAGCTGCACCCCACGCCCACTGCCCACCACAATCTGCCTTAGAGGGGTCGCTGGATTCAACAGACACGGGCCGTTACCACCTTGACTTTCCACGGTGGGCTTGGGCCACGCAGTCCGGGACCAAGCTGGAGGGGCCAGGCTGTACTTCCCCTGGGATTCCAAAAGGACCGACCCCAGACCCAGAGGAGAACACGCAACTGAACAGACCCACAAGGTCCCGTTGGTGACAGAGCCCAGTTCACCCTCTGGCACCTCTGCACTGCGCAGGACCGAGTCGTAGACCCTGCAGCACCCACCCACCCAGTGCCGTGCCGTGCTGGTCTCAGATGTCCAACAATACCCGGACCAGTTGTCTTTATATGAAAGGCTTTAAACCTTATTCACACACACACACACACACACGCACACAATTAACAGAAAAGAATGAATGGAAGAGCTTCAGCATGCTCTGCTCCCCAGCCTGTCACAACTACCTTCTCTCTTCTGGGCACGTACCTCTTCCAAATGCAGCCAATGCTGCAAATGTTACAGACAACCGTTCTCCCACCTCCCGAGTCTCCTCTTTCTGTGATGCCGCCCAGCTCCAGCTCCAGCTCCAGCCGTCACAGAAACCCTGGGCTGCTGTTCCCCACCCCCCTGTCCCAGGGTCTCCAAGGCCAAGTCTCCATCATTCTTCTCCATGTGCCTCTAAAGCCACTCTCTCCCCTTCTGCACCCAACACTCCACCCATCAGAACACCCTCTCTGGTGTCGAATTCTTCCTCCTCAATGGACACACGACTTCCCCCAAGTCATCTTCCATTGGACTGAGCTGCCATTTCTCCTCTAAGGATAGGCTATCGGGACTCTCACCATCACCTCATGCTGGATAGCGCACACCCTGACCTTTTCTCTCCACCTCCAAACCTTCCTGTGGAGAATCCAAAACTTCTGCCAACTCCGCCATCAACATCTGAGCTCCTGGCGCGTTCAGGAGCCGCAGTCGTGAAGCTGGTTTGGCTCTTCCTCTCGACACCTCTCCTCCCCCTCTGCTTGCCCTCGCTTCTCATGATTTATCTGCCTGGACGGGGTGCTCAGCCACTCGCTCACCTCTGCCCCACCACTGGAACTGTGCTGGATGCCTCTGTCAGGTGAATGTCACCTCCCTGGCCGGGCAACCAGACCCACACAAATCCGGTCCCTGATTTCCCACCAGCACCTCCCTAAGTGACCCTCCACTTGTGTCCTGGCCACTTTGGGCACCAAAGCCACTGCATTTCTCAAACATGAGCCCTGGATCAGAACCCCTGTGGGCCGTCTTCCCTCCATACTCAGCACTCCCCTCCTGTCACCCCCCCACCTCCTGGCCCCCTGCCTCAGCCCCACCCCTTTCTCTTCCTTCAGATGATGGCCAAGCTCTGGGGGCTGAGCTCTGACCCCACCATGCCCCTAG
>RJWK010025689.1:0-27521 GCA_004363435.1 Platanista minor | reverse complement strand
ACAAAACCTTTACCTTATTCTGATTAAAAGGATAGTATATATTCATACAAAATATTCAAACAATTCAGGAGAGTATACAGAAAAAAGTTTAAAAACACCCTGAAATCCTAATTCCCATATGTGGCTACTGTAAGCTGCTGTAAAGATTTGGGCGAGGGCTTCCCTGGTGGCGCAGTGGTTGAGAGTCCACCTGCCGATGCAGGGGACACGGGTTCGTGCCCCGGTCCGGGAAGATCCCACATGCCGCAGAGCGGCTGGGCCCGTGAGCCATGGCCGCTGGGCCTGCGCGTCCGGAGCCTGTGCTCCACAACGCGAGAGGCCACAACGGTGCAAAGCCCGCGTATTGCAAAAAAAAAAAAAAAGATTTGGGCGAATATCTTTCCAGATGCCTCTCTATCCATGCATACCCATATACATATCCTAAAAATTTAACTATCTAATACTCAACATGTTATTCTGTAACCTGATGTTTTTCACTTAGCAGTGTGGCTTTCCATGTCAGTGAATAATTGATATACATAGATATATGTCATACTCTTTAATGGCTTCATAATATTCCTGTCCTTGTGTATGTCACAATGTATTCAAACAATCACCTCCTTAGGTTGCTTCCAATGTTTTGAGATTGTAAACTACAATGTAATGACTATGCGATTCTACTTCTGCATATTTGTCCAATTATTTCTTTTGGACAATTTCTTAGCAATTAGTTCTATTGCTGTGTAACAAATTACCACAAACTTAGCAACTTAAAACACATGCATTATCTCAGTTTCTGTGACTCGGGAGTCCAGGCACAGTTTAACTGGATCCTCTAAGGTCTATTCAAGGCTTCAGTCAAGGCATAAGCAGGGCTGGGGTCTCACCTGAAGTCTCACTTGCAAATGATAAGGAGTGAAAGTGTGATCAGAGCAAGGAAACCAAGAGGTACCTCCAACTCTCATCTCTCCTCTGGAGTCCACATCCATGTATACCTGCCTATTTGATATCTTATCTGGATAATCTGTACTCTCAAAATCAATGTGTATAACACCAAGCTACTCATCTTCCCTGGCCAAACTTAGTTCTTTCCCAATATTCCCCATTTCAGTGAATGGCACCACCATCTGACCAACTGGAAGTGAGAAACCTAGGAGTCATTGTTGACAATTCCTTCTTCTTCAATCCCTCGCCAAAATCTTAAGCCTTTATCACTAGCTACAGAGTAGTGCTCACCATTATCCAGACATACATTGCTCCCTCACGTCCCAAAGCCTTCACTTTCGCTGGTCCCCATGCTTGGAAATTCCTCTCCACTCTCTTCCTTCTCTTCTTAGCAACATCCTATTCATCCTTCTAGACTGAAACTAAACATATTGTATTTGAAGGGTTCCACTGCCCCTATGCAGAAATAACCTTTCCCTTGTTGGTTATATCAAACACTTTGTAAATACCTCATCCTCCCTGTTATAGACTGGGTTCTCTGTGAAGCACACTTTGAGACAGATCAGCATATAAGGAAGTGCTCTCGGAACTAATGCCAGTGGAAGGAGGAGAAGGAAGTGGGACTGAGCAGAAGGAGAACTGGGCTGAGATACAGTACCAACAGTCCTCAGCCAAGCTCAAGGAGTACACTGGGGCTGGGATGGTCTTTCAAACTTGACCCAAGTTGGGGCAAGAAGGCCAGGACTGTGCAGCCCAGGCTGATGAGTCCTTGGATGTGGGTTGTCCCTGAAAGGAGACATGACCTTGGCCGAGAAACTCTTCCTCAGTAATCTTCCCCAAAGACTGACACCTAAGAGACGTCTTCTGGTAATACTCCCAGAGCTGGGGAATAAGTTCTTCACTACTGAAGCGGGACCTGGGAGGTACATCATAGCACCCAGTACAATCTTCATGTTCAAATCAATTTACTATGGCAATACTCTCTTGCATTAAAGCTATTTAAGAAAGGGCCCATCGTCCTCACTAGGTTCTGAGATTTTTGAGGATAGCATGCATTTAAACCAAACAGCTGGGATTTAATAAAAGTCCAGTGAAGAAATGATTGAATAAATGACCCAGGGAAACTGATTAACCAAAAACACAGGAGCCTAATTGACGAAACAGAGTGCCGATTTCTTCCTTTGCACCAATGTTTCTCACTCATTTTTTCGTTATCACCCCTCTAAGGGCCTTTTTTTTCCTATGAAATTTTAATGCCACATATACATTGTATCAATCTGCACATGTAGTATATTATGTCTGTACTTTATACACTAAAAAAGGGTTTTTTGCCCCCAAAACCAATACTCTTCACCCACATGGGAGCAATATTGCTCCACTGATAATGTATGATTTACACTAATAAATATAACTGTGAAGAGGATCCGATTACTTAAGTCAGCTCTTCCTGTAGTAAAGGAGATGCCTCATTATAAGGTAGGTATGGTGGGCTGAGCATGAAATCAGAGCAAAGGGGGTTAAATGACCTTAGGGGATATCTATTGATACGGTCTAATATAGCTTTCCCCACTATAAGATCACAGCAACACCGCAATTTTATAGTCAGGGGAGCCTCCATTATTTTCCCTAGCTTCTGTGCAAACTATTGTTTTTGTCATTTAATTTTTGTCACTTAAATTACAAAGTATCTCAGGCATACAAAAAGTAGAGATAAGGAGCACTCTTTTACCCATAACCTAATTTAAGAGATAAAAACACTATAGATTCATTTGTAGCCCCGTGTATACTTCACCCCAATCCCATTTCTCTCTCTCTCCCCCTACAAATAAGTACTATTATGACTTGGTGTTCATTATTCCCATGCATGGTTTTACATCTTTATCTATAAACCTATTTTTTTAAACTTTACATACATGGTATCGCAATGAGTGTCCTTGGACACGTTCATTGCTGTACAGCATTCCACTGAATGGATACACCCCAACTTTCATTTTTGTTACCATATTCACCATCTTTTCTGCTTCCCCTGGCCCCTGCCCTCACGCCCCAACCAGTTTTTAGCTCCACACAGGTTCTTAGCAAATTCTCCAATCTTTTAAAGAGGCTTGGAATTATCCTGGCCCTGTCAGTAACACACTCATAAACTATCTTTCAGCTTAGGATACAGATGCAGAGAACTTTATTATTTACTAATTCTTACAAAATTTATTCTGAGGGTAACCCTTTCCTGACCATACCTCCAAATTCTTGGCACACTCAACTATATTCCCTGCTTTACTGTAAAATCCTCTTCCTAGGACTTCCCTGGTGGCGCAGTGGTTAAGAATCCACCTGCCAATGCAAGGGACACGGGTTTGAGCCCTGGTCCGGGAAGATCCCACATGCTGCAGAGCAACTAAGCCCATGCGCCACAAGTACTGAACCTGCGCACCACAACTACTGAAGCCCATGTGTCTAGAGCCCGTGCACCGCAATGAAGAGTAGCCCCGGCTCGCCGCAACTAGAGAAAGCCCGCGCGCAGCAAGAAAGACCCAACGCAGCCAAAAATAAAATAAATTAAAAAAAAAAATCATCCTCCTAGGTATATAATCCTGTGACCCAGGAGTTCATAATGTCAATAGCCTCCATTTTAAAGACCCAAATCAGCATTTTTCTTTCATCAGCCCTGAAAGATAAGCTACTTGAATGGAAGCTTCCTGCATTGTTATGGACTGAAAGTTTGTGTCCCCCCTCCAAATTCATATGTTGAAGCCCTAACCCCAACATGACTGTATTTGCAGATAGGGTCTTTAAGGAAGCAATTAATGTTAAATGAAGTCATAAGGGTGGGGCCCTGATCTGAGAGGATTAGTGTCTTTATAAGAGACACTAGAGAGCTCACTGGCTCTCTCTCCACCATGTGAAGACACAGCAAGACAGTGGCCATCTGCAAGCCAGGAAGAGAGCCCTTACCACAACCCAACCATGCTGGCCCCCAGTCTTGAACTTCCAGCCTCTAGAACTGTGACAAAATAAATTTCAGTTGTTTAAGCTACCTAGTCTATGGAATGTTGTTACAGCAGTCGGAGAAAACAAACACACACTAATCCCAAGAATTGATCACAGAGTATATGAAGACGAGGAGCAACCAAGGGGTCAAGAACAGGGAAGACTGGGTTCTACTATGAGCTCAGCCACCTTGACACTGCGGTACGAGCCCTAACCCTCTGAAGCTTCCTTTTTCTCTTCTATGAAGTGAGAGGCCTTAGGTAGAACTTCTTCAGGTCTCTTAAAACTTCCAAACTAAGCGTTAAATCACATACTGTGGGCTATGCCTCAGGCAATGACAGTGCCAGGATTTTACCCTCAAGAACTTATCATGGGGACTTCCCTGGCTGTCTGGTGGTTAAGAACCCGGCTTCCAATGCAGGGGAGGCAGGTTCGATCCCTGGTTGGGGAACTAAGATCCTCCATACCGTGGGGCAACTACTGAACCCATGTGGTCTGGGGTCTGAGCGCCACAACTAGAGAGAAGCCCATGCACTGCAAGGAAAGATCCCGCATGCTGCAAATAAGACCCGCACAGCTTAATTAATTAATTATTTTAAAAATAAAATAAAACTCATTTTAAAAAGTGGATATTCGCAAAGCTATTTAGTTACAAGCATATTCATGACAGAATTGCACTTAATAGCAAAAAAACAAAAAAAACTTGTAAATAACCTAACTATCCAACAATAAAGTATGTTAAATAAATTACAGTAGAGCCAGATCATAGAATAAGTGAATATTTATTATGCAAACCTGTAAAAGAGAAAACTTTTTTGATAATTAACATCAAGGATATAGTGCTGAGGACTTCCCTGGTGGTGCAGTGGTTAAGAATCCTACTGCCAATGCAGGGGACACAGGTTCAAGCCCTGGTCCGGGAAGATCCCACATGCTGCAGAGCAATTAAACCCGTGCACCACAACTACTGAGCCTGTGCTCTAGAGCCTGCGAGCAACAACTACTGAAACCCGTGTGCCTAGAGCCCATGCTCCGCAACAAGAGAAGCCACCGCAATGAGAAGACCGTGCAACGCAACAAAGAGTAGCCCCCGTTCGCCTCAACTAGAGAAAGCCCGCACGCAGCAACGAACACCCAATGCAGCCAAAAATAAATAAATAAATAAATAAATAAATATTTTTTTAAAATCCAATTGGCCAGCATGGAGCATGCCACCCCTATACACAGCTGTTCCACATGGGTCATTTTTCAAAAACCTTCTGTGAACTGTTTTACTGAGGTATATTTGACATAAACTACAATATCTGAAGTATACAATTTGGTAAGTTTTGACATACATAAACCCATAAAACCCACAGACCCATAAAACCATAATAGTAAAGATAACATAGCTATCACTCCCCTAAGCTTCCTGGTACCCCTTTTAAACCCCTCCCTCCCACTGCTCCTTGGTCCCACTCCCCTCCCCAAGTCACCACTGATTTGCTGTCACTATAGATAAGTTTGCACTTTCTAGTTTTATACAAATGGAGTCATACAGTACATACTCTTTTTTGCCTGGCTTCTTTCAACTTCTTTCACTCAGCGTAATTATGTTGAGATTCACCTATGTTGCTGCATGTATTTATGTCTCAGTGGTATTCCATTGTATGGGTCACTCTGATTCTCAGAATAAGCAGTCTTCATTCCCAACCCAGTTGCCTCCAGGAAAGGTTTCAGAAATGACGTTTTATTTTTCTCTTAACTTTGCCATGTCCAAGGAACTAGGATTGAGTCTACTTAAGCCAGGCCTGATATTAACTCTTTTAGACACAGCTTGCTTTGTCTTTCAAAGCAGTCCTTCCTTTAAATTGTACCTAAACTTCATTCTGCTGCAAGTTAATAAACCTAACTTTGTGGGCTACTGGTATGTTCCTGGTGAGCTTCATCATGTGGGCTTTATCAAGTGACATGAATGTTCATGACCACATCAAATGCAAAACAGTAAATAGTGTATGACTCCATTTTTGTTCTTAAAATAAAAACTTAAAAAGATGACTACAAAGTTATATATGAAAAATGATTATACCTGTATTACCAAAATACAGTAAATGTTCTCTTTTTAAGATCAAAGGAGTCATGGAAAAAGAAAGGTGACAAGATTTTACATAATCAGTATTTGCTAGGCTGCCAAAGGAACAGGCAAACCCAGCTACTATTATTGTATAATAGCTTAATTCATAAATCCACAGGTGTTAACCTAGAATGGGCAGTGGAATTTCTTAGGAAAGTCATCATCCTTCATGTCTCTGGAACCAAAACATAAATGTAGAATGATAAATCTACTTTCATAAATATAAGTGGAATTTGGAACCTTTTAGAGATGAAGTAGTTCCAATGACATCTAAGTTTTTGGCCTTGTAACTTACACAACCTTTAATTATAAGTCTGTATAAAGCTTCGCAAGAGTAGCAGTTTATTGTTATTATTTATTATTTACCAAACTCCCTTCCACCCATTAATCACAACATGCATTACAACACAGTTGCAAAGTAGGTCAAAATACTCCTAAATACATTTTTGGATTCGGTACTTATTTTATTTTACTTTTTTTGCGGTACGCGGGCCTCTCACTGTTGTGGCCTCTCCCCCTGCGGAGCACAGGCTCCGGACGCGCAGGCTCAGCGGCCATGGCTCACGGGCCCAGCCGCTCCGCGGCATGTGGGATCTTCCCGGACCGGGGCACGAACCCGTGTCCCCGGCATCGGCAGGCGGACTCTCTACCACTGCACCACCAGGGAAGCCCCGGTACTTATTAATATTACCCCCCTTTCTATTCTTTGAGAAAGTTTTTAGTTCACTCAAGACACTTGCTTACATGCTAATTATCATTTCATGATAAAACACCCAGTTTCCTTACAGGTAAATGTAACTTGAAAACCCTACGGCAGCCCCGAATATCATCTTTGTAACTGAGATCTGAAAATTCATTTCTTACTAACGCTACCCAGATATGGTCAACACAGAAAAAAAAAACCCAGAATTTTTGCAAACTCCTTTTGTGATCTTGCTCAAAAGCTTAAAATAAAACGCAACAAGGAATCCACCTTTACATGTAAAACACAATCCAGTATGCCTCTTATTATTTCTTATTAAAGCTACAAACGAGTAGGAAAAGAATACTGCCCACGGGCTTTCCAACTTTTGAATTCTGGCGACTAATAGCAGCGAGAGCATGAGCGAAGGAGGGAAACCACGCAAAAGCGCTCTAGCCAGGCAGGCAAATGGTAGACACGCAATGTGGGTAAGTTGGCCGTGAACAGACAAACCCAATTTGTGAACTAAACCTATGCGCTGAAAGAAGAGTGACCGGTTTCAGACTCGGCTGAGCCCACCTGGAAGCATCTAGCCGACCGGTGACCCAGGGAGGAAAAGCCGCTTCCACCCCGACACCACTACCAGAAAAAGAACGGAGGAAAGAGACAGCTACTAGGGCAAGTTTGACCCAGACCCCATGACTCGGTTCCTCGCTCCTCGCCCTCTTCCACAACCCCCAACCCCCAGGCTTCGCCGAGAGCCCCTCCCCTGGACTCATTCAAAGCGCCACGTCTCCTAGCTCCGGGCCACCAGCCATCCCGCAAAGACTTCCTCCAGTTAACCCCTCCCAGCCACCCGCCCAGAGTCACCGATCCCCAAGGCTCGGCGCCGCCACCAGGCCCGAACGGGTCACCGCCAACTGCAGCCGCGGAGCTCTTGCTCCAACATCTCCAGCCCCGCCCGGCCTTGCCCGCGCCCACGTGACACCCCACGCCCCGCCCACCGGCGCCCACGTGACCCGCTGCCCTGCTCCTAGTCTACGCTCGCTGCGTGAATCGCGGCCGGAGCCGCCATTGTTCCGCCGAGGGAGGACAGCGGGGCCTGGCCCTGGCGCGGAGACGCCGCTTAGCGGCCGCCGCTGGAGACACTCCCTCCCGCCGCCCCCCTCCTCCTGGCGGCGGCGGAGTGAGGCTGACTGGGGGCACTGGGAGGCCCCTGTCCGCAGCGGCCGATCCTCGGCTCCGGCGCGAGGGGCGGCCGCGATGCGCTCGGCCTGAGGCGTTCCGGCCCGGCCTTTCCTTGCTTCCCTTGACTGTTCCACGGCGTCTCTGCGCCCCGGCGTCATTCTGCGAGTGCCCCTGACGGGAGGGAAGATGGCTACACTGAGCTGGCTGGACGAGCTGGCCCAGCAGGCTGAGGAGGGCTCAGCCCGGCTGCAGGAAATGCTCTCGGTCGGCCTAGGCTTTCTGCGCACCGAGCTGGGCCTCGACCTGGGGCTGGAGCCGAAACGGTACCCGGGCTGGGTGATCCTGGTGGGCATGGGCGCGCTCGGGCTCCTGCTGCTCTTCCTGCTCGGCTACGGCTGGGCCGCGGCTTGCGCCGGCGCCCGCAAGAAACGGAGGAGCCCGCCCCGCAAGCGGGAGGAGGCGGCGGCCGCGCCGGGCCCGGCTTCTGACGACCTAGGCGTGCTGAAGAATCTCAGGAGCGAGGAGCAGAAGAAGAAGAACCGGAAGAAATTGCCGGAGAAGCCCAAAGTGAGTAGGGGAGGAGCGGCGGGAGAGTAGGGGCGAGGGGCCAGCGTGGAGCCCCTCGAGCTTGCGGGAGGCCGAACTGTCGAACAGTCGGGACTGGAAAAGGAAGAGTGAGGTTAGTCGAGAGCCGGGACGCAGTCTCCCCAGGCGGAGGAGGTGATCGGTGGACACGTTTCTTGCAGAACGGTGGAAACTCAGGAAGTATGGGACCGGTGGGGAAGATGAGTGTGGAGGAACGAAGTTAGACAGTGCGGGGTATGTTTAAATAGAAGCGCCCGGCGGTCAAGTCATTTTCGGGAACCTTGGCCGGCGGAACGACATGCCAACGTCCCCGAGGCCTGCTGGGTTGGCTGCATGTGTGTGCGGAGGCTGATGGGACCTGACGGTGGGGAAGTTGTGGCAAGACTGCGTCGGGGAGGCAGAGCCTGGCTGAGGTCACACTGCAATGGGGAGATACGGCGGCCTGCAGACTCCGGGGCTGACTCGAGGCTTAAAGGTACCCAGGTCTGGACGCGCTTCCATTTTAGTTGGGACTGTTGAAGGGGGACGGTGGCCCCCTCTCATTACGCTGCCTGTGGCAAGTGGAGGCCGGACCTGGAGCAAGACAAGAGGGGGGTCTGTTTTCTCGGGTACTCGGGGCTCCGGGGCCCTCCGAGAGAGCGCTCAGGCAAGTTCGGCGGTGCGGTGTGGGCGGTTTTGAAATAGAGTAAAGGGATGACAGAGCAGAAAGGCGCAGGCTGCGCGAGGCGTTCCGGCACCGATTTACCGGGCCACGTGTGGAAATGCAGAGAGCATCACAGCCGTTTTGTCATGCCTTCGCGTTTCATTTCTTTGGCCTTTATGGCCGGCCATTTCCCCACGGCTCTCCCATTGGAACGTTCATGGTTTTACTCATTTTTTAAAAAAAATACCGTGCAGTTGAGCAGGGTATGGAGGGTGTGCAAAGTGAGAAGCAGCTCCTAACCTATTTTTATAGCCACTGGATTTAGCTCTTCCCCGTTTCAGTACGATAAAGTACAATACTGTGTGACCTGCGCTCAGATTTTTGCTGGATAGTGAGAAGTATACACGTGAGAGTTAAAGTCAGTCATGGAAACTAATACAGGAGACAGATTCAAAAACAATTCTAATATTTTGTAGACTGACAGGTGCTGTAGAGGTGTGAGCAGTATAAATGAGGGTTGGAGCGTGGGAGACTATTTGCATTGGAGGCATTTAGGCAAGTTATTGGAAGAAGTGAGATCTGAGTTGAAGCTAAAGTAACGAGAGTATGGTTGGTAACAGTACAAAGGATAAGGCTGTAGTAGAGATGTGACAGGTCACAGTTACTGCATTATTAGGTCTAGATTAGACCTGCTGATTAAGAGGATGCAAGATACATGCAAGACCTGGAAAAGGATACAACTTTGTCAGTGTGAATACCACCTTAGGTTAGGAAAAGAGAAAATACAAGTGATTTGAAACATAAGTAATTATATTTAAACTTGTAGAGAGTATCAAGGATTACCAGAAAGTAATGTTATGGTGGAAATAAAGAACCTGGCTCCAAGACAGGAAAGAAGGTGATCTTGGAAAAAACACATACATTAATAAGCCTAGGACCAGTGTGGATGAAGCAGGATGTGAAAATTTCAAAGCCCTGTTTGGGACATCTGGAATTTCAGGTAGACTTGGGTCAAGAGACAGGTGCTCCAAGAGCCCACCCGAAGTGCATCACAACACTTGGATGACCCATCTGAAGAAGGAACACAGACAGGCTCCTGTGGAACTTGTGCTGTGAAAAATGCTTATCAAACTTAGTACTTATTCCTTCTCCTTTTCATTTGAGTTAAGGAAAGGGGAATGAATAAATAAATCCAGTATTATCTTTGGGGAGCGGAGAATGGGAAGACTAACGGAGTGGTTGAATGTTAATCGCGTGAGAAAACGTATTTCCTACCTAATGGTAAAGTTGTGTTGGAGAAGTTCATCAGCATTTACAAAACTGTGGCTTTCAAACATTTTTGCAACCTACAGTGAAAACATTTTACATTGCAATACCCCCCACACATGTATCAAACTATTCTATTTGTTTTTCTTTAATGGTATTTGTGACCCACTAAATTGGTTTCCTATTTGATTGTGAGGCGTGACCCACAGTTAGAAAAACACTGCTTTATAGGGTTAAGAAATATAAGCTTCCATTAATTTAGTTACTACTCATATGGTTTGCACTGCGCTAAATATTTTCTTGGGGAAAAGCAGGATACTGCTTGCAAATTGAAGGCAGTAAAAAGGAATACCATATTCACAAGTCTTACAGTGAAGGAAATACAAAAGTAAAAGCTTAGTTTGTCCCCAAGGAGCTGCTTATTCCAGTTGTGGAAAAAGATATCAGAAAACCCTAGTGTGGGCCCAGATGGCCAGGAAAAACCTTATCACAGAATTTGACTTTGAAAGTGAGGAGGAGCAGGATAGTGGGAGAGGATGAAGAAACAGCAGTGGCTCAGGGGAGGAAGACTTAACTCTGTCGGCCTGGCAGGAATTAGGACCTCTAAATTTGAGTAAGGCATTTAACCATGCTCCAATTAGCTTATCTTGTTTATAAATTGAAGATCGTAGTTGAGTTAAAACACTGAAGGATTCCTCAGCGTGTTAACCCTAACTACTTGCAATAGACTTACTTTGGGGTTTTTGGGGGGGTGTTTTTTGGTCATGCCACACAGCCTGTGGGATCCTAGTTCCCTGACCAGGGATCCAACCAGCGTCCCCTGCATTCGAAGCATGGAGGCTTAACTACTGGAGCACCAGGGAAGTCCCTGCAATAGAGTTACTTTGAATGCTTGTTAAATGGTGTAGCTTCCTGAGTCCTACTACAGATCTGATAAATTCAGAATCTGTGGAACTGGGTTCAGGTAATCTGCATTTTTAACAAGCTCCCTTGCCTATGAGTTTGAAAATCATTCCCTGCAATAGGGCCATAAGATCCATAGTATAAGAGAGATTTCTAAATGGAGTCATGTTTAATCTTATGATCCATCTTTTATTACTACATCATTCTGATAAACATTTTAAGATATACTTAATTCTGATTCAAGTGGAATCAGTGATGTCAATTACTGCAGTTTTTTAAAAAGACATTCCATATTTGTTTAAATATTTTATTTTCGTCCTTTCAGTCCATCCTTTTTAGTTTTCTCATAAATCATTCCCAATTTTACAACTGGAATTTTCAAAATTTGTTTCTAGTTGCCTTCTTTTATTTGTAGAATAGATGTCGTTTAGCTTTTTAAAATCTATTCATAAGCATTTTTTAAAAATTCTTATATCGGTTTGCTTTTTATCGCCTAATTTCTTGTCATAAGTTTTGGGGGGCACGAATTGCAGTTCGTTCCCCTGTTAAAAGTGAAGGGAGCGCTTCCCTGGTGGCGCAGTGGTTGAGAGTCCGCCTGCCGATGCAGGGGACACAGGTTTGTGCCCCGGTCCGGGAAGATCCCACATGCCGCGGGGCGGCTGGGCCCGTGAGCCATGGCCGCTGAGCCTGCGCGTCCGGAGCCTGTGCTCCACAATGGGAGAGGCCACAACAGTGAGAGGCCCGCGTACAGCAAAAAAAAAAAGTGAAGGGAGTGATGAAGGGGGCAGCACTTTTCACTGGGCTTAGCTCTTGGCATTTTTGGAAATCATTGTTTTCATACCTGTGTTTTTCATGACACCTAGTTCATTGTGAGTGTTAAATAGGCACTCAGTAAATATTTTTCGCTTGACTTAATCTGCGCAGTGATATGGATGGATGTAAGATCTCAGATAACTGGTCTTTAACAATTGTTGCTTTGAATTTCAACTGGAAGCAGGTAACCAAGATCATCGTCAAAGAAAATTCATTTTAGTCATATTAGTTTAGGAATTTTCATAAAGACTTGCCATAGTGCGATTGTTAGTATCTATAAGCTCAGTAATAAAAGAGTAGTGTTTTGTCTTGTTTGCTACTGTATAACCTTGCACGGTGCTGACAGTCAATAGGTAATTATTGGGCTTCCCTGGTGGCGCAGTGGTTGAGAGTCCGCCTGCCGATGCAGGGGACACGGGTTCGTGCCCCAGTCCGGGAAGATCCCACCTGCCACGGAGCGTCTGGGCCCATGAGCCATGGCCGCTGAGCCTGCGCATCTGGAGCCTGTGCTCCGCAATGGGAGAGGCCACAACAGTGAGAAGCCCGCGTACCGGAAAAAAAAAAAAGTAATTATTGAATGCGTAATATAGTAAGATGTCCCACCAAAGTATTTATGCAACATACTCCTATTTTTCATACCTAGTAAATTCCATGTGAGCCACCTTTTTATTTTTACAGTGGAAAATGGCTGTGTTTGCCTCATCTGGCTAAAATTTTGTAAGGTCCATCTTTCTACTGCCAATAAATCATTCTAATAGTATGCTGTGTCTTTTGTAGTCATTGCTTCTTTTCCAGTTTCACTGCCACTGCCCTACTTTTGGACTTTATTACCTTTTGCTTATGCTGTCCTAACAGCATCCTAACTGGTTTTCCTGTTTCCAGTCCCTTTGTTTCCAGTCCTTTCTACCCACTCAAGCCAGCTAGATCTTTTAAAGCCCAGCTCTGATCATGTGACTTTCAAGTTCACATCTTTTCAGTAGTTTCCCAGCACCTATTGAATAAGATCCAGTGACATGGCACTCAAGCCTTTTCATGATCTAACCCCATCTTAGATTTATCTCATACCATTACCCCTAAGACATTACCATTAACCAGACGTCAGTGTCTCTTTATTCATATTATCTTCTTCTATTCATATTATTTTTTCTAAAAGGCCTATTTTTTCTGTATCTCTACCAGTTTCTACCTATCCTTCAAGGCCCAGCTGCATTGCTGCCTTTACTATAAAGCCTTCTCTAGCTCCCCAGCTAGAGTTAGTCTCTCTTTTTTATGTTTATTTTATATTTTTTATGAGAGCTGAAACAAGAAGGCAGAGCATTGCCTGGGAATGTGCTTGTAGGATGACTCAGATCTTTTCACAGCTCTGTACATGTCCAAGAATGACAAGTATTGATTTTGGGGTTAGAAATAAATTTTAGTGAGTAAGCAAATTTGCCAATATGGAATCTTCAAATAGTGGTGATCAACTGTTTATTTGTCTGTGTCTGTAACTGGACTATTCCCGTCATCTCCAAAACCTCATGTCTAGATGTACACTGGATTTCTTCAATTAGAAACCTGATGTTTGTCTCAGAAACTTTAACATTGCCAAAACAGGGCTTATAATTCCCTGCCCTCTCCCAGTCTTCCCCATTTCTGTAAATGGTAAATGACTCTGCCATTCCTTCAGTTATTCAAGCCAAAAATCTAAGAATCATTCTTGGTTCTTCTCTTTTCCTTACCTCCTCATCTTCACCTCATATCCTAATCCTTTGGCAAGTACCATCAGTTTTATCTCCAAAACGTATATTTAATCCAGCTATTACCACCTTAACTCACTTGTATAGCAGTAGCTTCTGTTGGCTGCCCCCAGTGCTTCCTCAGCACCCTAGTAAGGAGTCTTTTTAAAAACAAGTCACAATCTTGTCTAAAACGAACATTTCAGTAGCTTTTGCATTTAAAATCTAAACTTCTTTCATGTATGGCCCAGCACCTGCTTTTTTTTCTAAGCAATTTTGAGTTGGTTTCCTGTCATTTGCTACCTTCACCTATAGTAATCTTTTTCAGTTCTCAAATTCTCACAACCCAGTACCTTTACATGAGCTGTTATTAACACTTCTGGAACCATCTTGACCCCACTGTTCTAATCAGCCTCTAGATCTCACTTTAAAACTCACCTTCCCAGAAAATGCTTTCCTGATCACCCTATTTGAAATAGGCATCCCCTTTTATTTTCTGTCTTAACCTCTTATATGTGTTTCCTTTATTGTAGTTTGTAAATTGTCTAGTAACTTATTCATTTACTTTGGCTCAGGGTCTTTTCTCTCCACTAGATTATAAGCCTTGATATGGGATAGCAAGCAGTGACTGGCATATAACAGCCTTTGATAATTATTTGTTAAACTAAATGCTGAATGAAGTATCTACAATGACATCTCACTGTTTAGTTGAATAATCTAAGCTGTTATTGGGCTAAATAAATTTGTCTTTTAAGATATTCTCAATAGAATTATGTCTTTTATTCATAGGTGGTGGTTTTGCCCTGTCATCCCAGGTATTACCAAAGTTACGTGTCATCTACAGGATTTTCTTTTTCCCTTTAAGTCACTAGTCCCCTTAGTTTTAAGTCTTAGAAGAATACTCATTTGATTTAAAAATCCTGAGTGATAGGTAAAACAAACATTCCTGATTTTCCAAAAAGGAATCTTGAGTTTCAGCAAGATTAAGTGACTTATTCAAGGTCATAGAGCCAAGGCATTTCAAAGCCAAAACAATATCCTGATTTCTAGTCTGAGAACTCACTGTTATTTCCATTATACCTCTCTGATTTTTTTTTTTTAACCTCTCATTTTGATAGCATGTTCCAGGATATTGCATTCAGAGAACAAATCTAATTTTCTCAGTGAGGTACGGCTTTATTACTTTTAAAATTTTACTTTTAGAATCAGAAGTTTCTGCTGAAAATTATAATGACCTTTACAGAATCTCCAGAATTTTGCCTCTATTTGTTTGGTTACATGACAGGACTTTTTCATCCTGTCATTTTCTTCTGCCAGAGGCCTTGCAGAAAAGACCTTCAATAGTTCTGACAGAAAAGACCGTAAATAGTCGTGCTCACCTTAAATACCAAGAGCAGCAATAAACCCTCTGAACACTTGTTTTTGTTGCACTTTGGCTTTATTAAGTAATGTACTACTTCTCAAGGTTGTGAAAGCCTTGAAAGAATTTTCAAATGATTGTTACTATTATTACTATTCAAACAAAATCATAAGATCTCTGTGAGGAGTTGGTGTTATCTGACCAGTTTTATTTGGCCGCGCCACACGGCTTGTGGGATCTTAGTTCCCCGACCAGGGATTGAACCCGGCCCTTGGCAGTGAAAACGCTGAGTCCTAACCACTGAATCACCTGGGAATTCCTGTCCAGTTTTTAAACTTACTCTGTTTTCTCTCCAGCTATGCTAGTGGTTTTCAAACTGTTCCACAGAATGCCAGTGTTCCAGAAGGCATCCATCAGGATCTGAGAAAGAATTACATGGATATGTGTCTGCTGTATCACCTGTAATCCTTATCTCAGTACCCATCTGACATAAAGCCTTGAAAATCAACGCTGTATTTAGTGTTTCCGAAATCATCTTTAGAATAATTTGGCCATGTGACAGGTATTGAATGTCATCTCTCTAACCTATAAAAGTAGCCCTGAGCATCCCTGATGCAGTCAACAAAGAGATGTTTTGGAATCCCTGAAGAGGATTTACTTTTGGCTAGCTGTTGAGAAGGCACAAGGATCTTTACCCTAAAGGAAATAACTCAGGATATATAGCAAGATTTTGCAAATTTGATTTATAAGCCATATTTGTAAGATTATCTTCTTAGTTTTTAGGAGTTTAAAATTGGGGTTGAATTTTAAAATAAGTTGGTAAATTACTGTGACTGAAGCTGTAGTTTATGTGTATGTTTAGTTTATGTAATTGATATGTACACAACATTTGGCAGGAAAAAACACAATTTGTGTTTTCAAATAAATGACAGGAAATTCTGTCTTGAATATGTATCAGCACTCTTCACAACTAAAACTAAGAAACTGACAAAGACTAAGTCTTTTCCATTAAATGAGATAATGCATGTGCTTGGCACATGGCAAATACTTGGAAATTATTAGGTCTATCAGCTAAAGATGATATCTCTTGAATTTCCATGATGTCTTGCCTTTATTTTTTTTTTATCATGGACATAATGTGTAGTCTTATGCTTCCAGTATGCTCAGTATAATTTCCAGCTAAGAAAATTGAGACTCCAGTGAAGTAGTAACTTGTCCAGGGTGATAGACATTTGGGATTCAACCGTGGTCTCAGCTTGCCTTCAAAACCCATACTCTTCTCCTTTAAGAGGCTGGGGAATGGGGCCGGGGGTGGGGGTGGGGGAGCGGGGGGGAGGCAGAGTACATCTTTTGTCTGGTATTTTAGTGTGAGCTATTGTATACCTGTGTTCTTCCTTTGCTTTGGTCTAAGCTTCTCAAGGGCAGGAATTGTGCCTCACTTGTCTTTGTTTCAAGGTTTTAAGGGTTCTGCATATTACTCTGCTGAGTTCACTTACTGGATATTGAGTGAATGAACATGAATGATTATTGTGTAACTTTTTTAGAAAACAGTGAAACTGTAAGCAGCTTTTTAAAAAAGAAAGATAGTATGACATGTCTCTAGAGCAAGCCTGGACTATTTCTAGCCTCTGAGAGGATACATTTGTATTCTGTTAACTTCCCAAAAGAATTTGTGTCTGGAGCATTGGGCCCATTGGATACATGTACAGTTTGTTAGCCCTCTTGACCGCCAGGACTTAACATTTATTTTGAGCTTGCTAGTATGAAAAATGACTTGAGTGCTGGAACATGGGATGAGGATATGGGCCATCATAGCTTTGGAGAGAAAAGGATATTGAAGGAAAGAAACTGTTTCTTGAGCAAGTAAAGTATGCTTTCACATGTTTTCTCATTTACTGTCACTTTAACAAGTTACATAAGACAAGTTACATATTTTCTTCGTATTTACAGATGATGAAGTTGAGGGTTAAGTCAAGGAAAATGCTTAAAGTCACGGTGATTAAATATGGAAGTTGGGCCTTAATCCATTCCAAAGCCCGTAGTCTTTTCAGATTTCACTTTTTTTTTGGTAGTTACTAGACTGCCCTTCTAGTTTCTAAACTTAAGAAGTGGACTTCCCTGGTGGTGCAGTGGTTAAGAATCCACCTGCCAATGCAGGGAACACGGGTTTGGGAAGATCCCACATTCCGCAGAGCAACTAAGCTCGTGTGCCACAACTAGTGAGCCTGCGCTCTAGAGCTCACGGGCCACAACTGTTGAGCCCACGAGCCACAACTGCTGAGCCCGTGAGCCACAACTACTGAGCCCACATGCCACAACTGCTGAAGCCCGGGCGCCTAGAGCCCATGCTCTGCAACAAGGGAAGCCACCGCAATGCGAAGCCCACACACCGCAACAAAGAGTAGCCCCCACTTGCTGCAACTAGAGAAAGCCCATGCGCAGCAGAAGACCCAACACAGCCAAAACTAAATAAGATAATTTTTTTTTAATTAAAAAATAAATAAATAAACTTAAGAAGTTTCCAAGTAATTTGAAGTCATGGTTTTTACATTTTGTGGCTAAAAATAAAATTTATACAACTAAGTGAAAATAGGATTCTAAATGCTTTCATTTTAGAAGTGTTAAATGATAAACCTTGTATATGCTTACCTTAGCTATAGATTCTTCTGCATTTTAGAATCAGTTTAACAGATATATAAAGGCCACTCAAATGGAGTAGAAGTCTATTATTAAGCATATCTTCTTATTCTGAACCTTAAAACTCCCAGAGGGCAGATTCTTTTCATATGTCCTTGTCCCTGAGGTCCCTAGCACGGTGCCTTGTACTTAAGTACTTAATAAATGTTTATGGAATTCGTAAATTGGAGATTGACTAACATGAAGAATTTTATTTCCTTGAGTAGTTATCACATAAGACCCTGTTCCCCTGCTGTGTGGCCCCCTCCTCCATTTTATTTTCCTGATTGTCAGCTAAGTGTCTTCATTCTGCCTTATCACCCTCCCAACACACACACGTTCTTTTGTGAATGTATTTTTTAAAAGGATCTGGGATGGGAGTTGAGGGAATGTTTAATAATAAGGCTGACATGGCATTGTCTACAAGTTTATCCATGTAAGAAATGATTATATCATTTTTCTGTTACTGGTTGATTTTCACCAAATTTGAAGGACATCTTGGGGTGGTCTAATTTAAAATATAGATTGCATGCTATATATAAAATTAACTTTGGTTGGCCCTGGCGGGGAACACCTCAAAATTTTCCAGAGAATTTTAAACCGCGGTACAGCGAGAGGTTCATGTAGTTCTAGCCTGTAGAAACAACACCATATATATTATAAAGTCTCTATGATCAGAGAGAAGATACTTCCATGTAAAACCCAGCATGGAAGTCACATTGGATTTGAAGTGTTAGTTTGTGATTAGTTCTTTTCCTGTGAGCAGATCTACATAATATGCTTCCATTTAGGGATTTGCTACTTTAAATGTGGTTAATGCTTTACCAGGACAAGGCTTCCTTGACCAGCTAGTAGAGATCAGATTAGTGCTGTTGATAGATAGGAGAGGCACAACCACCATAGTGTATCCTCTTTTCCTGCTACCTAAGAATGCTGTTGACTTTTCCCTTGGGATAGGGGGCTTATTATTTCATGGTGTCAGGCATTTGTGGGGAGCTGTTGATGACTTACGGAGCCCCAATAGTTATGAGACCTATATAAAGCCCAAAAGTTAGTGGAAAATTGGGAAATCTGCATAGACCAGAGGGAATAGCTGCAGTTCTAGCCACTACATAAGTTGTTGCAGAGAAGGAAGTAAAATTGGCACAGGTTGGAACGTGGGACCACCTTTGGCTTGCTGATCATTGCAGAGCCTATGAAATGGAGACTGAGTGTTCCTCTGCTGATGACTGATTGAGGACTTCAGACTTTGTTTGTCCAGAAGGAAAGATTGTTTCATTTTTCATTTGGGAGGCTCTGTCATCATTGTTTGCAGTTGTCTCAAAGTAATTGCATTGGACTTTTTAGCGGTTTTTAAGATAGTTTTTAACCACTTAATTTCACCTTTTTACAGTTAGTATATAAATTAAAATGACTCAATTTAGTCATTTACATGAGTAAAATGGAGGTATCATATAAGTGACTATGATAGTTTGCTGAAGGGATTAGTTAAATGAAGTTTCATAGATGTGAGGCTTGTGAGCTGCCACGTGAAGAGAGGGAAACTATGTGGACTTAGAGCTGTAAGATTGGTCAGTTGGAGTAAAGCTTACGTGGAAAGGTGAGGACGACCCCAGAAAATCAGAAAAAGTAAGTTTGACTAGTCTAAAATAAGAAATGGCGTACGAGAACTGACAAGTAAGATGGTGATACTGGACAGTAGAATTAAATAAAGTCTTATATTCCTGATGTGGATATGGCTCTAAGCCCAGATTCCTTTCTGGGGTTTCTGACCTTTCTCAATGCATTGTCTCCTCCACCCCTCCCTGCCCCCCCATATACATAAACACAGAGAAAGGAGAAGAGACAGCATTAAAGTGGCAAAACAGCCCAGAGGAAAGAAAACCAAACCGAGAGTGAGGACACCTGGTTTCAACATTAACTGTCTGACTTTAACAAGTTGCTTAAGACTCAGCATATTAAATTTGAGTTAATTGGGAATTTAATCAGCTAAAAGACAGCTTTTGTTTGGATTTTTCTGCCATAAATCTTTGAGAAGCCTACAAATTGGGTTTTGGAATATTAATGGTTTCTCTTTCCAACTGCATATCCCTGATAATTTTGCACAAATGCAGGTAATGTCACATTAGAAAAACTTTGAACATTCATATTGTTTTCGTGACTATAGCTCTGCTGTAATAAGTAATCTGGTGGAAATCTGTTCTGCAAGAACTAGAAATAAAGCAATTTAAACTAGTATATTGATTTACTAAGTTACTGTGTTGAATATGAGAAGAATGGGCAAGTGAAAAGTAGTAGTAAGATCCAGAAAGAAGAGGTTAGAAATACAGATACCTGGGCCCTTTTCTTCAAAGTTATGAATCTAAGTATATTTCTGGTGATGGGGCTCAGAAATGCTTCGTTTAAAGAAAAAAAAAAAAAAACCCAAACTAGTGATTCTGATTAAAAGCGAGAATTGGTGTTCACAGACTTAATTCTACTCATGAACACCTCTAAGTGCTGTCATTTTATTTTGGGGATGTTAGGAAAACTGAGGTAGCCTTTTTAAACAGTGGCAGTGGGTTAGTAAAGCTTCTTAATCCTAGAATAGTAGAGCTATTAGATTGTAAGATTACAGGGGACATTAACGATTATCTAATACAGAGACCAACAAACTGTGGTCCATGGACCAAATCTGGCCCTCCACCTGTGTTTGTGAAGTTTTTTGTAACACAGACATACTCATTCCTTTATGTATCATCTATGGCTGCTTTTGTGCTACAGTAGCAGAGTTTTGTAGTTGCGACAGAGACTCCATAGCTCACAAAGCCTAAAATATTTTCTATCTGGCCCTTTACCAGAAAAGTTTGTGGACTTTTGAATAGATCAGACCTATCATTTTTATAGATGTAGACACAAAACTCAAATATAACGAGTGAAATACTCTGAGATTACACAGCCATTTGGTGGTCAGAGTGCAAATACAATTTAGTTCTTTTTCCTGCTTCCATTCCACTATTTTTTGTTGGAGGTACTGATGCCTGGGTGAAATCAGAAAATAAATTTGTGGTACAGTTTAGCTTATAAGTTCATTCTTTATTATATTACAAGATGTAGTTCCTAGGGACAATAGTCTTAGATAACACGGCTCTGCAAAAATCTTTTTAATTTGGGTCGGGGGTAGAATTTGATTGTTGTATATTCTGTGTCCTGAGTACAAATCTTTGATTTGCTTTGCCAAGCAGTTTGATAACAGAATCCATTATTGTTGCTGTGCAGCCAAACGGACGGACCATCGAAGTGGCTGAGGAAGAGGTCGTCCGAACTCCTCGGAGTGCAGCAGCTAAGCAGCCATTAGAGACACACAAGAAAAATGAAAAGGTCAGTTGGGAGCATGTGAAATTATATGCAAGGCTCTTAATAAAGGGAGTGACGTATAAAATGTTACATGTACACCCCCATTTAAGGAAAACTAAAAATGTGAATTTATCATAGCGGATGGATGAGTGGTGGAGGTTTAAGTAAGTTGGTTTTGTTTGTTTGTTTGTTTTTTAAGGAGGGTTGTATCACCAAGTATTTTAAACATTGCTGTGACATTATTAAGTTTTCATTTTGCCAGAAACAATTTATTCATGACTTGAACATCTTTTATATGAGTAAGGTTCCAGATATGTAACATACCTCTTATTGGAAAACAAAATTGTGATACCTTTGTTAACAGTGCACTTTTGGCATGGAAAGCTTGGCAAAATTGTTCTGTGGTATTAAGTGTTAATATAGATTTCTATTGTGACAGCGACATAATCATCTACTTATTAGATACAATTTGAGTTTGTTTAACAAAGGAAAATATTCTGTACTCAGGTCATTATTAAAAGGTTTGGATGTGCACTCTTAAGTTTTCAAATAAGACAATGTATTATACCCCGTTAATGGTATAAATAAAATTGCTGGGATTTTATTCATTTTCCAGTTGCCAGTGTTAGAACCGACCCGTTTTTATTTGACTTAATTTAGTTTGTAAGTAGGCAAAATGTACAAGACTCTGTTAACAGTGGTACCTCCTGCTGTGGGCGAGAGACTTTTTATGTAATTCTTTTTGGTACATTAAAAACTGCAACCTCCCCCCCCCACACACTTTTTTTTTAACCCTTATATGCATAACTCCTTTTCAGGGAAAACGAACAAAAAAACAACCACAGGTAGGTAAGTGGTTTCTAGGAACCAAGGTGCCACAACTCCAGCCCCGTAGAGTAGTGGTGTGAAGTGGTTGGTACAGTTTCTTAATGCTCATAATTTCAAAATACCACTGAAGAACTGGTGAGATCAATTCTGCCCTGTAACCCAGTGAAATTGGTCTAGGGTCAAGACAGCTTGCAGGTAGGATGGCTTAAAATGAAGGATGGTTGTGGGAAAGAATTAAATATATGTCTGACTTTGCCTTTGGCAGAAAAATAAATAGTAAATTACTTTTATTAACAAATAAGCATACAATTTAGGGATTGTGAATTTACACATGAATAGTTTATATGCTTAATGTAGATGTATACTCCCATCTAGTGTTTCCTTGTTCTTGGGCTTTCTCTCTGCTAGTGAGCATTTTATACTTAACTCCTGCTTCCACTTCCTGAATTATCCTGAAAAATCTGTAGTTGGAATAATTAATCAACTACCATTCATCTCTGATTGATTAATTATACACAGATTGTATGTATCGGGATACAACACCATAGTTTAAAGTTTTAAATCATTCTGAAATCTCTTATGTTAGAAAGTAATTATAATGGTTGACATTTGTTAAGTATCTATAACATGGCAGGCACTGTGCAAGGTGAGGTATGTGTATATATTGTACATATTTACTTCATACATAATTATAAGTAAATATATTTACTTATGATATAGTAGGGACAACTTATTGAGCACTTACTGGGTGTACTTTTAAGATTTTATAGAATATTTATACATGTTACTTTAATTATACTTGCAAGAATGCTGAGGAGGTGGTATCATACCTATATTACAAATAAGAAACCTGAGGCTTAAGTTACCTAAGCTTTTAAAAGTACAGTCAGTTCTAACCTAGACCCATCTGACTCCAAAGTCTGTGCTTTTTACTGCTCTGTATTATTTCTGATCCTTTCAAAAACTCTTCCAGGCAAATAGTATTAGTCCCATTTACAGATAAGGGCTCTGAAGCACAGAGGGATTGTGTGATTTCTCTAATTTCATACGTAGTTTCTGAACTGGGATTTGAACCCAGTTCATTTTGATGCCAAAGCCCACGCGCTGTTTCATCACTTGACAGAACCACCTCCTTTCCGTTGCCATTGCTTTTTTAGTGCAAGGCTTCTACCTTTGGTTTGTCGCCTCTTTGATTTGACTTTTTGCGTAATAATAAATGCTAACACTCATGCTTAATGTTTCTTTTCGCAATCCTACATCTTGAATTTATGCTTTTTAACTTGGTTCAGTCCAGGTGACTCTCATTTCAGTTAACTTTTTATGCTGTTGTGCTGTGTGCTTTTGTGTGTTTTAAATATGTGGTTTTTTTTTTTTTTTAAGACTTCTTACTGTCTTTTTTCGTAAATAAACATCTTAGGTCTACTTAGGCACCTTAATATATATTATTATGTATTTGTTTTCCTCTCAGAGCCACGTTAGGCACTTTACGAAATACAGTTTGGGGCTTCTCTGGTGGCGCAGTGGTTGAGAGTCCGCCTGCCGATGCAGGGGACATGGGTTTGTGCCCCGGTCCGGGAGGATCCCACATGCCGCGGAGCGGCTGGGCCCATGGGCCATGGCTGCTGAGCCTGCGCGTCCGGAGCCTGTGTTCCGCAGCGGGAGAGGCCACAGCAGTGAGAGGCCCGCGTACCGCAAAAAAAAAAAGAAATACAGTTTGCCCGTAAAGCAGTTGCACTCTATGCAGTGATGTTGAATACCTTGTCCTGTCACCTGAGTAAGTAAGCCTTATAGGTAAAACTGTCTAAAAACCGTATATGACAAGAGCTATAGATATTGGGTCTATAAAGCAAGTTAAGCTACCAGGTCCATTTGGATGTGAAGGTTAATGCTTCATTGATGCTAGTCTCTAGTAGAGTATACATTGGATCATTAGCCAGGCTGAATGCATTGTGCTATTTGATGATGAAGAGAATAAGGAGAAATGTAAGATGTACTTACCCTCAGAGAGATTACAGTCTAGTTAAGGAAAGGCAAGCATAAGAGAAGATACCAGGTAACATACGGCCTTGAGTGCCATGTATTCAGAGAAATAAGATTATCCTATTTGGGTAGCCAGAAAAGATTGACTTAATTGGACTCTTGAGGATGGGGATGGTATTTCAGTGAGTAGAAGTGGGGAGGCCAATTTTGGCAGGGGAGAGAAACAAATGAACACAGTCAGTTATTGTTCAGCTGAAACAAAACAACATATTCAGACTCAAGGGAAAGCCCTAGACAGGTTTGACTGGTCAGGGTGGCGTGGGGTATGATAAAAACTTAGATATGCTCAGCTGGCAGCAACATTTGTGGTTAACAAATCAGCATTGCATCTGTGATTGTAAAGGTCTGAATTAAGATAGAAGTGTAAAGATGGTTAGTAAGAAAAATAGCAAAAGCAAAAATGTATAAAATTTGGTCACTATCAGGTTGTTGCGGACAAAGTCAGTGGTGTCCTACTGAAATACTCATTCATTATAAATATTAACCAGTTCTTACATTTTCGTGATGCTACACAGATTACAAAATGTTTTCACATCTCTTAATCCTAATGCACAGGGAAGGAGGATATTATCATTTTTTTTATACAGCTCATTGAAAAGAGTTTAATGAATTGCCCAGGATCACATAGCTAGTAAGTAATGCTCTCTCAATTTCTTTGAGGTAGCAGTTCTCAAAGTGTGGTCCATGGACCCCTGTGAAGGGGTTCCAGGGACCTTTTTGTTGGGTCCCAGAAGACAAAACTGTTTTCAGAATAATTAAGACATTGTTTGTCTTTTCCACTGTGTTAATATTTGCATTAATGGTGCAGAAGCAGTAGTGAGTAAAACTACTGACTCCTCAGTACAAATAAAGGCAGTGACACCGAGCTACTTGTAGTTGAATTCTTTACTGCAACCCACTTACAGTTGGAAAAAAAAAAGGAAAAAAAAATAAAAAAGCTAATTCCACTTAAGAGTATCCTTGACGAATCTGAAAAAATGATCATTATTCATTTTATTAAATCTTGACTTCTGAATACATGCCGTTTAATTATTCTGTATGATGAAATGGGAAGTATGCATAAAGTATGCTCTGTACTGAAAAACAGTGGTTGCCTTAAGGAAAAACACCTGTGCAGTTGAGTTGCAAGCCGGACTAGCCACTTATTTCTTGTTACTCCATTTTTACTTGAGAGAACAACTGATAGGCCATGGTTATTTAGAGTTGAGTATTTGTAGACATTTTCTCAAAAATAATCAAGACAGTTCGAGGAAAACAACTGATAGTACTGTTGCAAATGATAAAATGATTTGTTGCCAAGTGAAAATTAGAAATTTGGAAAATTTATGTCTACCACCATGAGCTTGACAACATCCCAGTACTTAATGAATTTCTGATGAGATCAGCAGTGATGTTAACAAATGTGTTGTTTTTTTTTTAATATTGTATATAATGGATTGGGGTTTTTGTTTGTTTGTTTTTATCTATTTGGTTGCACCAGGTCTTAGTTGCAGCAGGAAGGCTCCTTAGTTGCAGCTCACGGGCTCCTTAGTGGCAGCTCGCCGGCTCCTTAGTTGTGGCATGTGAAATCTTAGTTGGGGCATGCATGTGGGATCTAGTTCCCTGACCAGAGAGCGAACCCGGGCCCCCTGCATTGGGAGCGTGCAGTCTTAACCACTGGGAGACCACCAGGGAAGTCCCCAGAATGTTTTTTGTGTTTTTTTTATAAATTTTATTTATTTATGTATATATGTATGTATTGGCCGCATCGGGTCTTCCTTGCAGCACGCGGGCTTTCTCTAGTTGTGGCGAGCAGGGGCTACTCTTCGTTGTGGTGTGCAGGCTTCTCATTGAGGTGGCTTCTTTTGTTGTGGAGCACACGCTCTAGGTGTGCAGGCTTCAGTAATTGTGGCACGCAGGCTCAGTAGTTGTGGCTCGTGGGCTCTAGAGCGCAGGCTCAGTAGTTGTGGTGCACGGGCTTAGTTGCTCCGCAGCATGTGGGATCTTCCCGGACCAGGGTTCAAACCCGTGTCTCCTGCATTGGCAGGCAGATTCTTAACCACTGCGCCATCAGGGAAGCCCCCCAGAGTGTTTTTTAACCTTTTGGAAGATGTATGTAACTCAGTGAATCAATATTTTCCAAATGCTCAATGCTTGCATGTTACAAAAGTAGACAAGTATAAAAGATTCGTTTAAGGTGCAAGGTAGACCAATGGATTTTAATGTAGTAAAGTATAGAAAGCTCATTGATGTAGTTTCAGATTACACATTGCAACAATTTTTAAGAAACTACCACTTGACAAGTTTTGATGTAATATTTTTTCCTTCCTCTACCTAAAATCCTTCATGATTTCCCATTGTTATTACTCGACAATCTTGAATATAATCCAATGGCACTGTGGCTCAAGTCTCTTTTCTTACCTCTTACCTTCTCTAAGCTCCAGACACTTTGGTTTTCTATCTTTTCCTTTTTTTTTTTTTTTTTTTATTTAGTTTATTTTATTCTTTTTGGCTGCGTTGGGTCTTTTCCTGCGGGCTTTCTGTAGTTGCGGCGAGTGGGGGCTACTCTCCATTGCGGTGTGCGGGCTTCTCATTGCAGTGGCTTCTCTTGTTGCAGAGCACGGGCTCTAGGCATGCAGGCTTCAGTAGATGTGGCACATGGGCTCAGTAATTGTGGCTTGCAGGCTGAGTAGTTGTGGTGCACAGGCTTAGTTGTTGCGCGGCATGTGGGATCTTCCCGGACCAGGGCTCGAACCTGTGTCCCCTGCATTGGCAGGCAGATTCTTAACTGCTGTGCCACCAGGGAAGTCCCCTGGTTTTCTTTCTTTTTTGTTAAACAGCTTTATTTTGAGATATACCATAGAACTTACTTCTTTCAAGTGTACAGTTTTGGTGTGTTTACACAGTTGTACAGCTATTACCACAGTCTAATTTTTAAACGTTTTCCTCTTCCCAAGAAGAAATCTCGTGCCTGTTAGCAGTTGCTCCCCGTTTTCCCCTCTCCTCCCCTTGGCAATTGCTAATCTTTGATGTACTATCAAGAATATCACAATTATCTGAAAAAAACTATTGAAAAACTCCTCCCTTTTCCAATTACATATCCACGTATATGTAGCCATGTTTTCTTCATATGCTTCAATCAAATAATATATCACAGTAATTTAATGCAAAAGCAGATATGCAAGTCCAGGTTTTTTTAATGGAGCCAGACATAAAAGATATCTGCACAATGTAAAACATGACATGCGGAGAGAGACAAGATGGCGGAAGAGTAAGACGTGGAGATTACCTTCTTCCCCACAGATACACCAGAAATACAGCTACACGTGGAACAACTCCTGCAGAACACCTACTGAACGCTGGCAGAAGACCTCAGACCTCCCAAAAGGCAAGAAACTCCACACTTACCGGGGTAGGGCAAACAAAAAAACCCTAGAAGCAGAGACAGAGGATAGGGACGGGACCGGCACCAGTGGGAG
>RJWK010025688.1:15760-27620 GCA_004363435.1 Platanista minor | reverse complement strand
TTTTTTTTTTTTTAATGTTAACATCTTTGTTGGAATATAATTGCTTTACGATGGTGTGTTACTTTCTGCTGTATAACAAAGTGAATCAGCTGTACGTATACATATATCCCCATATCCCCTCCCTCTTGGCATCTCCCCCCTCCCCCCCTCCCTATCCCACCCCTCTAGGTGGTCACAAAGCACCGAGCTGATCTCCCTGTGCTATGCGGCTGCTTCCCACTAGCTATCTGTTTTACATTTGGTAGTGTACATATGTCCATGCCACTCTCTCACTTCGTCCCAGCTTCTTAAACCCAAGGAGCTCATTCCACATTCCAGCTCCTGAACCTGCTGTTCCCTCTGCCTGGACTTCTGGCAGATCTCTGGATGGTAAGCGCCTCCATGCCATTCAGCTAGAACTTGTGTGACCACGCCAGCTGAGTAGCGGCCTCACCTCCCCACTCCAACCCCACTATTTTCTTCACAAATAATTAGATTTTGTTAGTCTCACGTCATTAGAGTAACAACACAAGAGAAGAAACTTTGTCTTGCTCTTTGTTATATCCCCTGAGCTTGCAGCAGCGTCTAACATGTAGTGCGCATCTAATACATCCTTGATGAATGAATGAGTGGATGAAGTTAACCTTTGAACCCAAATCTTCCTGAAGCCAAAGCTCAAGCTTTGACCACCGACATGCTGCAGTTTTTTTTTTATCATATCCTATTTTATTTCAAGAGTTATCTTCTTATAATTTTTCCCTAACAGTCCTCATCCAATCGACACCCAGCACACCGCCCCCCCCCCCGCCACCATTTTTAGCTGGAAGGTTACATACGAAATAAGTGACGTGTTGCTTATATTTACCTGAAAATGCAAATGCTGCAGTTTGTGATTGAACTCGAGATGGATTCAGTCCTGGCGAGGCATGGTGCAGAGCACACAAGAATAATACCTGGTCCTCCTCTTCAACATGTTTATAACTTAGTTGTGATACCAGACTCTCTGTTCTTGAAATAACGGATTCCACAGATAAGTGCCAGGTGAAAGGCACCAGAATGCAGAAAAGAGTGGTCAGCAAGGACCTAGGTGATCCTCAGAGGCTCCCTAGTGGTGAGTGACTTGATAGGAGGCTGGAGTGGCAGATGCAGTTTAGAGCTGGGGAAGGAAGGCTGTCAGGTTCTTGGATAAGATGAAGTCAGGTGAGTTGGTCCAGGAAAAGTCTCATAAATGACATGTGTTGTAGAGCATTCCAGGCTGGACAAAATTGTTAGATTCTTTTATCTTAAAAAAAACCCAGTCCCCCATTACGTACGAGTACTATTTCATGAGAAGAACAGGGTCAGCAAGGGGAGAGGAAAGGGAGTGAGGTGCCATGTTCCTGACTTAGGATGGCGGTGGCGGACCAGGGCCTGGCACACGGTGTCACGTAATTATCGGCTCTCTTACTGCTGAAGTTCTCCTCGGTAAGATTTACCTGGAATTCCATACTTTCTCCAGAAATAAATCACCAACAGGGACTCATATGAGGAAGCCACATTTTGGGGGCAAGTGGGAGGGAAAAGCTGCTCTGCAGCATTATGTGTGCCCAGGTAGGGGCTTCACAGAGCTCTGGCCACTGGCAGAGGCCATCCAAGCATTTCTCAGAGTGCCACAGCTGCCCCTCATGAGGATTCCCCCTCAGAGGGGACGCCCCTACACCTCCAACCATGGCTCCCAGTGAAGTGTAGGTAAGGAGATCCCTGAGGACTAGGTCAGCAGCTGGTGAAGACCACTTACTATGCCCAGAATTAACCTCCATCCACCCATCCACTTATTCATTCAACAAGCAGGTACTCTATGCCAAGTACCATGCAAATGGCAGGGGCTGTAGTAAGGTTTAGACAGTTCCCTTGAGGAACTCATGGTCTAACCACAGAGAAAACCATATGCAGTTAGTGTCTTAGCTCTCTACTCAGGTCAGAGTTGAATGAAATCCAGGCTTGGCTACAAAATCACACCAAACCAAACCAAAACACTTCATGAAGGGAAAAACTATACTGAACATTTTTTTCTCTCAAGCTCTTCCCAGAAAGGTGATAATGGAAGATTTGGTCCCAACAGGGCCACAGACAAGGGATTTGCAATTTAAAGTTTGACAGATATTTATAGGCCTTTTGATCTCCTTTCTCCCCTCTCCCCACCCACCCCCAGCCTTGCCTGTCTTCCCCACCCCCAGTTCTCTACACTCTACCAGGTACAAACTTGAGAAATGATGGCTCCAGGCCCAGAGGTTTCCAGGATATGTGCCCTGGGTGCTACGCTCATGCTCATATTATAAATAAAGCTCCTATTTATTGAATACCAGCTATATATTGAGTACTTTTCTTAATTTCGAATCCCCACAACCTTCCTGCAAGTTGTGTTATTTACCTTTTTTGCTCTTGTTAAGGGAAAAGGAAAACGAGGCTCAGAGAGGTTAAATGACCTGCCCCAAATCACGCATAAGAAGTAATGGCGACAGGGCTTCCCTGGTGGCGCAGTGGTTGAGAGTCCGCCTGCCGATGCAGGGGACGCGGGTTCGTGCCCTGGTCCGGGAAGATCCCACCTGCGCGGAGCGGCTGGGCCCGTGAGCCATGGCCGCTGAGCCTGCGCTTCCGGAGCCTGTGCTCCACAACGGGAGAGGCCACAACAGTGAGAGGCCCGCGTACCGCCAAGTAATGGCGACAGAGTTAAAACTCAGGTCTGTGTATCTCCAAACCTACGACCTTTTCATGAAGCCAGCCCGACTCCAGTCACAAAGCCTGGTTATGGTAGGCTACTTAGCTGAGATCCTTCTTGGAAAAGATTATTCTGCGTTCCAGTTTTCTCGCTGGTGTTATTCTGGAAACAGCCCAATAAACGTCACAATTTGATTTACTCGGGACAAACTCGCAGCTGTCTTCCTTTGCAGCTCTTCTTGGCCTCTGAGTTTTTTCCTTTCCTTCTACTCGTCTTTCACGCAGGCCTCTGCAGCCAGACAGCTGTACGGCTTGGTATGGAACCATCCTCTGCAGGCCCATAAGAGTTGCTGAACAGAGCTGCCTTCTGCCCCAAAGAAAGCCTGTTGGAAACAAGCTCAGAATCTCAGACACTTGCTTTTTTGCGGCTGGAAAGGATCCTAGAAAACATCTAGGAAACAGAGGTTCCGAGAATAACTCATGCAAGGTAGCTGGCGTCAGATTTATGAGAATACCTGCTATGTATTTGCTATGTTAAAAGTGAAAGATGAAAGAGACAAATCACATGTACACCTCTACTTGCTGGGTGCTTTGTCTTACTTAATCTCCACTACAACCCAGTGAGGTACAATTAATTATTATCCTCATGTCACAGAGGAGCCCTGGCTCAGAGAAATTACTGATTGAAGGTTCCACAACGAGTAACTATTGGAACTGGGATTTGAACCCAGGCGATGGTAGGACTGTACAGAGCCTTCCTTTCCGTGGCAGGTGGTGGGATGTGCTGAGGAGTACAGACAGTATCCTGGCTGGGGTGACTGTCCTGTGAAATGTGCTCCTGTGCTGAATTCAGAGCAAACAGCAACAGGACAAAGAGATGAATGCCATCGTTTCGTGGATTTCTTGGGAAGTCAAGTCTAGACTAAGGTTACCTCGTGTTCACCAACCACCACCTGGGTGATCTTTTAACCAATAAGGCCTCCACTGGAAACAAGGACCACTCGCCTACTTGCAGCCTCTCCCCAGACTTTCTGAGACTGTCTGCTACAAATCAGAAGGTTCTGCAAGTTCCTTTCCTCCTTGGAAAATCCATCCCCCACCCTCAAAGAGGAGGCCTTAGAAGTGCCAAATTGGGAGCCATAAGAAAGTTGTCGCTAGTGCCAAGTCTTCCTGTTGAGGTTGAGAGATCAGGTTCAAAGCTCAAGCCGCAGCTTCCCCACCTTTTCCCCCCATCCTGTCTCCAATCCTGAGAGGGGATGCTTCTTCCCTTCCCCCCCTGCAGTTCCTGTAAACGCCTCTGGATTGTGCTGAGCTGCGGGTCAGACGGGGGGTCTGAGGCATCCTCCCTACTCTCTCCAGATAAATACCATGGCAGAGGCTCTTGGGACAGCTCCTCTTCAGGAAGAATGGCTACAGAAGCAGAGATCTCCATTCCTGAGCACCAGGGTAGGTTCTGGTGTAGATTGGGCTGCTCTAAGAGGGCTCTTTTATGAATACTCGCACTGACTCTGCAGCTGTGGGCCCCAGTGTTCAGAACAACATGGGTAGGTGATGACGCTGGTCCAGCAGCTTCAAATCTTACCCAGCAAGCCCTGGCTCAGCCCCAGCTGCCCTTAAGGTACAACTCACAACCCATTTCTCCCAAAACATTTTTCTTGGCCATCCATCCAGGCTAATCTCCATTCTCCTCAGAAATGAGATACACCGACACGTAACTATCAGGAAGATAGACTGTCATCGGTGGCATTTAGTTGTGTGACCAGGGACACTTTTGACCTCAGTACATAAGGAAACTTTTCTGCATCTTGGTATCACCCATTCTGGAGGGAAGAGATGACCTGCTAATGACCGTGTTACTGATCATCCTGATTTGGCATCATTTTGCTAGCTTGCAGTGATGACATTTGCTAGCTTGCCAGTGATGATATTTTCTCTTTTTAGAAAGCACTCAACATTGTTATCAATCCATCTAGTAGCTCTTAGCCCTTTTTCAGTTATGCCAAACCTTTAAAACTTTTTGAAAACTTTTACGTACCAGTAAACTTTACACGGGAACATACATGATTATTATTACGTGCTATATTTGACACCCTGAAGCCCATTTCTGACGTCTATCACACTGCTAACCTCTGTTCTAGAGAGAGAGCACCCTGGTCCAGGGACCTCGTCTGGTTCCTTGTGTGTCTCCAGAGTGTAGTGGGGTTTCTGGTGCATAATAGATACAGTACTTGGGAAATGTGTGTTGCAAGTTGAATGAATTAACTGATCTGGAAGTGAGTTTGTGAGAGCTATGCTGGCTTGGTGATAACCCCATGCAGGAGGCCATTGCTCTATTGGCCCAGTAAGAGTGACATTAAGTGACACTGTGCAAGCTCAAAGGGAGCCCCCAAGGCTGCACTTGGGTGGAAATGAGAGAGGGCAGGACAAACAAGGCTGACAGCATTGACAAGGGAAACACCTTGGGATGGCACAGACTGGAAGAGGTGCCAGGTGAATACCCTGGGGATTGCAAACCTCCAGACCAATAGTTCTCAAATTCAGCCTTCTTAGGACTTGTCTGAAGAGTCTGTTATACAAACAAGCTGTTGGACCCCACCACCATAGATTCCAAGTCAGGGTGGTCTTTGGAGTTTTGTTTTTGTTTTTTTTTTTCTGAAATCACTGCTCTGTCAGAGGCTGGTCACTGCGCAGGCAGGAACCACTCAACAAGTTCCTCACGTGGTAACAGGGAGGAGAACAAGCCTAAAGAGACCTCCACTTTGGCTCCCACGAGGGGAAACCAGCAGACCCGCCCGGGACATGAGCTGTTTTTCCGAGCTCTGTTTTTCAGGTGCTTCTCCCTGAATGACATATAACAAGAACAGAAGATGCCGAGGCTACCTCTAGCCATGGATTATGGGAGGCCCACCACAGCTGGCCTCCCAGAGGCCCAAAGTTGATCTTTTGCACCTGGCATTTCCAAATGCAGCTTCCCAGACTGGAATCCTTAAGCTGCGGGGTAGCACCCATGGAGCTTTTTGAAATATGGATGTCTGGGCCTCACATCCTTGAACTCTGGCTCAGAAGGTTTGCGGTGATCCCAGGAAACTGCTCTCTTTTAAAACCACCAGGTATTTTGGATGGGCAACCAGATTTGGAAACTTTAGGAGGACTCTAGCACCACAAAATCTGTTTCAGTCCTCCAGCCAGCTGAGATCAAAAATTCCCATCCTAGATCTGGTGTGGATGCCTCCAGGCCTTTCCCCTATAATCTCATTTTAAGACCCAGTAATGATGTCACTTTTTTCAGGAAGCCTTCCTGGGACGTCCAGCTGAAATTTATTATTTCCCCCTTCTCTCTCCTCCATGGCACATTTCCAGTGTCTTTATGACACTTTATAGCATGACCCACTCCTCATATGACATTTGTCCACCAGTGCTGTGCAATGAAAATATAATGCCAGTCATATATGTAATCTTTAATTTTCTAGTAGCCATATTTTGTTTAATGGAAATAAACAGGTAAAATTAATTTTAATAACACATTTGATTTAACTCAATATATCCAAAATGTCATTTCAACAAGTAGTAGTATGAAAATCATCAACGAGATTTTTAAAATCACACTGAGTATTTGAAATCTGGTGTGTATATGACACTTAGATCTCATTTCAGCTTTGCTTACATTTCAAGTGCTACATGTGGCCACATGTGGCAAGTGGAGGCCATACTGGGTAGCACAGTTTTGGTTCTTTGAGGGCAAGTCTGTGACTTTTGCCTCTGGGTCTTCAGAAGCAGAGCCTTTCCCCGGACCCAGTATAGGAGCTTAGAAAGGGTCTGAGTCCGTTCAAATACAAATTCCTCCTGGACCAGATCCTTTGGCTTTGTGTTTGTTTGTTTGTTTGTTTGAAGGCACAGTATCTCTGTAGATGAGAGTGGATAATGGGTGCATCCGGAAAGGGGAAAGCAATCCAGAGCAGGTTTCCTTTAAAAGGACTGAGTATTGGGAGAAACCTGGGGGAACAGGGCATTCATCAATGGGAGCAGAAAAAGGCAGTGGATCCCAAGGGGTAGGTAGATACCAGGGTAACTTCTCCATCCTGCACTGTGGGATCCAACCTAGCAGAATCGGGCGATGGTGGCTCTGAATCATATGTTCAGTCTCCTTCTGCAGGTTACCTTGAGCTGCCTGAAGAACACCACCTGCCGGAGGATTTCATTGATGTGTATGTGGTCAGTTAAGTCTCTAAAAAAGAGCTGCAGCAAGAACGTGTTCTCAGCAAAGATGACTTCTGAAAACATATTGAGCCCATTTATACCTTGGCCACAGGCATCCCAAGAAAGTTCACTGGCTTACCTCATAATTCACTCATAGTTGGTTCAGTTAAGAGAACGGGCTACCACTTTTGTCAAAAAAGAATTGCCTCCAAGCCAGTGCCTACAGGTACATGATCATAGCTTCCCAGGAAACAGATATCTCCTGAGGAAATCAGAGTTCAAGCCCCTTTGCCTAGATCCTCTGAGTTCAAATAATCGATGTATAGAGGTACAGGGACTGGAGTTCGGTACACCTGCCCACTCCCTCCAAGCTGCTTGTCACTAGCAGTGTAGTAAGTTTCAACCAGGCATCTAAGGAAGAACAAACACTTGGTTGGACCACATCGTTCCTAGATGAGGCTTGGGATAGGGTAGCAAGAGCCCAGCCTTTGGAGAGGAACACCCCATTCTTCAAATGCCAGCCCACCCATTCATTTGGAACATCTATTGTATTAGAACTGTTCATTTGTACACTTCCTAGAAAGGCTTTTCGGTGTTTTATGCAAAGCACTGTAACAAATTGTTAAGATCTTGAACCACAAGCATGTGACTTCCAGCAGGTTACTTTACCTCTTTTAGCCACAGGTTTTTCACTGTGAAATATGGGTACTAACAGTCCCTACCCCCTAGGGTTGTGTACTGATTAAACCAGGAGATAAAGTACTAGTCAAAATGTATGGAAAGTGCCTCATAAAATTTCATAATGATTTGAAAATTCAACCCAACAAAGAACAGGATAAAGTAGAAAAATGAGTTTAAAAGAGTAGAGAAATAGATTTTCAAGAAAGTGGGCACTGAATACATATGATTACCGCAGTAAGTGATGGGCATCTGAGGGTAATTAGAAGAAAGGAAGCCTGTTCTCTCAGTGTTCAGCTTACAGTCTAGTCCAGTGGACTCTACCACAGGAGGATAGCCTTGTGTTAGCCCATGTAGCAGCCACTATTAACACAATAGAGGCCACCAACACGGGGTTGACTGGTAGTCAGAGTAGACCAGAAAAAACAGTTTGGCTCGGGAGAGGCAATGGGATGGCACCACTCACCCCAGGCAGGAAAGCTACACCAGCCCACGTATAACAATGGGATGAGCAGCCTGTCTTCTAAGGAGAGTGAGAAGGGAAAGTCCAAACTGAAGGAAAGAGACAGGTGAGAAGGGAATAAGAAACTTTAGTGAGAAGTAAGCTGGATAGTAAGAATATCAAAAGAGAAAACAGATCAAGGGCTTATCAGCAGGCACAGTCTCCAAAACATCGGAAAATGTTGCTAAGATCCATAAGATGACAACAGCTTGCAACGTGGGGAAGGGATGCAAGGGGAGGGGGGAGTGGGAAATTTATCTCCAGCCCCACTGTCTGTTCCTTAGCACAGACACTCCCAGGGCTCCCCGGCTCTGCCAAGAACACCCTTCAGCAGGGCTGATCACAAATGCTGATGACTGAAAAGTTGTGCAGTCCTCAAAGACTCAGCTTTCCATTCTAAGAATGTCCAGGAAAGGCTAGTTTAAGACACTTACCTTCTCTCTGCCTGGCTTTCTCACTTGTGCTTGCCAAGCCTGGTCTTCCTACAAGGAGTAATTAGATTAAATCTTTAGGACGTTTTGAGCTGTGAGAAGGGAGAACACCAGCACGTACATACAGCCACAGCTATTTTCACAGGATTCCATTTCCTCTGTTCTCTTTGAATTCACCTCCTGGTAACAGCTGTCTGGCTCCCTAAAGCAGCAACAGCTGCAATAATGAACCCACCATTTGAGCCTGTGGATGACACCGGCTCAGCCCCGAAATGCAGTTGTTCTTTAAAGCCTGATATCTTAGCCCTCCCCAGGTCTAGACAACAAAGAGAGCCATTCATGAACACCCCACATTTTAAGTTTTCATATGGGGGATGCCCTATTCCTTTTACCAATGGCACAGTTTCTTATTTCTGCCACTTATTGGTAGTTTTACTGAAGTCAAGCTCAAAAAGCCTCTCTAAACCTTAGTTTCTTCAGTTCTCTGATGGTGATGATAATATTACTCGCCTCGTGATGTTGTTTGTGAAGCTCCAAAGATATAATAGATATGAAAATCTTTTACATGTTATAAGGCAATATTCTTGTATTAGGTATTATTAAGGTCCTTGTTTCTGATTTTAACAAGTGAAAAATTATTAAACAATAATACTTCTGAATAATACACTTCTGAATAATAATAAACTTCTGAGTGGGCTGTCAGTATAATAAATTTCTGAATTGGGCTGTCCATACACATGGTCTCTGAGGAGTGGAGAAATCGCAGAGATTTCTGGAGAAGACACTTGGCCCCGGCTTAGAGGGACTGGTAGAATCTGAGAGGTTAAGGGAGAGAGAGAGAGAGATTTGGGTGAGGGACACAGCCCAGGCAAAGGTTGAGAGACGAAAATGTGGTCTACTGACAAAGTAGGGCCATCCTGGAATGGGACAGAGAATGTGCCTGGGGACCAGGGGGATGGAAAGTTGGGAGGGTCAGGATGAGCCAGAACATGGATGGCCTTAAATGACAGGCAGAGATGTTATCAGGAGAGATTTTAATAGCACGAAAAAGTCAAGCCCGGGAGGTCATCCAGTTCTCCTCCCTGTCTCCAAGGGTTTATGTCTCCCCAACAATCTAGACAAAGGGCCTGCACTGGACATGCTCTTGGCTTTCTGGAGCCAGGCTCAGTAGCTCTTGGAGCCCTGGAGGTCTTCTCTCTGTCCAAGTGAGTGATTCCCAGCTTCCCTGCTTATTCAAAAAAGAGATTACTGGGCTCCAGCCTAGACTTCTCAAATCAGAGCTTCAGGAGAGGGGCCTAGGAATCTTCCTTTTCAAAATAATTCTTCCACTCTCCCCAGGTTATTCTTGTTGTCATGGAAGTGGGGGAGGTGTGCATGTGAGCTATGTGCCATGCGTGCTAAACGTGGAGCCCCAGAAAGGACTCAGCAACCTTAGCACATCCTACTAGTCGATGTCCTAGTGTCTCTACAGAGTCCCTCCCTCCGTCCCTCCCTCCCTTTCCCCTGTGGGGATCTCAGGGGCTGTTTGAGGATATATTTTCACTTTGTGATTATTTCACATTAGATGCTCTTTTTTTTGTATTTTTAATGGGGGTAGCAGCTGGATCATCCACCTTCCCACACCCACTGTCCACCCTGCTCTTCCCCCGGCTGCCCTGGTCCTTCCTTCCTTCTTTCTCTCCCTCCTTCCGACTTTGTCTTTTCTTTCTTTCTTTTTAAATAAGTGGACTACCCAGATGCTTTGATTCAACTTGAGGGCAACTGTGATCCTCAAGTCTTTGTACTGTATACTATACATGAACCTACTCAGGCCAGCCTTGCCTAGTCACTGCTTCGAAAATTCTAATTTTTAAATTAATAATTTTTTGAAACTTAGAGAATACTGACAACTATAAAGTATAGTTACTTTATCATAGCACCTACAAATAACTGAAATTTCTTTAAATGTGTTTATCTTCACAACAATCCTGTGAGGTAGGTGCTGTTATGATTCCCATAGTACAAATAGAGAAACTGAGATGCAGAGAGATTGTTACCTGCTTAGGATCATATACTTACAAAAGTAGACAAGTCAAAGTTTGGACCTAGGAAGCCTAGCTGCAGAGGCTACACTTTCTAACCATGACACTAGACTACCCCTCTAGAAGAAAGATGAATGAAGAAAACGTACCCTCAATTCCTATTACCAGAAATAACCACCCAAACACTTAGTGTTTTTCTATTAAAAAAATGTAATTGTATCAAAATATTAATTTCATATACCTTGCTTTACAATTCTAATATTAATTATAGTTCCTATATTACCTGTTCTTCATAAATATGGTTTTTATCCACTATAAAGTATGCCATCATATGGAAAGGACATAATTTATGTAATCACTGCTTTGTTATTAGATGTTGAGGTTGTTTCTAATTTTTTACTCTCATAATACTATGATGAACATTCTTTTTTTTTTTTTTTGCGATACGCGGCCCTCTCACTGTTGTGGCCTCTCCCGTTGCGGAGCACAGGCTCCGGATGTGCAGGCTCAGCGGCCATGGCTCACGGGCCCAGCCGCTCCGCGGCATGTGGATCTTCCTGGACCGGGGCACGAACCCGCGTCCCCTGCATCGGCAGGCGGACTCTCAACCACTGCGCCACCAGGGAAGCCCCTATGATGAACATTCTTGCTCATAAATATCTGACTGCAGCTTGGTTTAGTTCTATAGAATAAAGTTCACGTGTCAAAGAGACTTTTAAATCTCAAATGCATTCTGGAGACTTTAAAATATTTTTTAAAAATCTAACCACTTTACCCTCCCACAAGCAGTGTGTGGGAGGGACCATTTCCTCACCTTCTTGCCAACTTTGCCCATTTGGGAAGTGAAAAATGGCCTCGCCTTGTTGCTGCATTTGCATGTCTTTGATTACCAGTGAGGTGAACATTTTCTTCAGCGTTTGTTAGCCGCTGGGTACTTCTTTTGTGAGCTGTTTATTTATGCCCTTATTCATCTCCCCAAAGGCAAGCTTGTGTTTTTCTTGTCTGTATGAGTTCTTCATAGCAATATCCTTTTGACTCATATTTGTTGGAAATATTTTCGCAAGTTTGTTCTTTGCCTTGTATCTGCCTTTTAGGTGTCAATTAACTTGCAAATATGGAAGTCTGAATTGAAAATGGTCCAAAGGAGGGGCCAGAGTTTCTGACGATGAGCAGACTCATTAGACAGATATCTTGCTAAAAACATTGAGTATTCATTTAATACCAGGAGTTTCAGCATCTTAGTTATTGGTATTGGCAACGACTAAAGAAGAAACTTTGCACTTTTCTGCTGTTCAGGCTGATAAAAACAGAGGGAAATCCTTAGAGAACAGCCTCAGTGCAAATTGCTTTCAACT